>OX387356.1:22147466-22392466 GCA_947563465.1 Archips xylosteana
ACCCGTACTAAGAAGAGAACTTATGTGCCTAAATTCCGAAAAACTCAAGAGGCGCCAGCCCAGGTTCGAACCCCGGCCAAGCCATAAGTAAAACCGGCTTCGAATGTAGACTCAGAGTACGGAAACCTTCGTCAGTTATTAAATTGATTCCTTTATCAAGTCATTAGTCTTAGTCAAGGTCACTCAGAGGGCGATGGAGAGGGCTATGCTTGGAGTTTCTCTGCGGGATCGCATTAGAAATGATGAAATCCGCGCGAGAACTAAAGTCACGGACATAGCTCGAAGAATCGCTAGACTTAAGTGGCAGTGGGCAGGGCACATCGCCCGTAGAACTGACGGCCGATGGGGCCGAAAGGTTCTCGAGTGGCGTCCGCGGACCGGAAGACGCAGTGTAGGTAGGCCTCCAACAAGATGGAGCGACGACCTGGTGAAGGTAGCGGGAACGCATTGGATGCGGATGGCGCAGGGCCGATCTGTTTGGCGAGCCTTGGGGGAGGCCTATGTTCAGCAGTGGACGTCTTTCGGCTGAAATGATGATGATGATGATGATCAAGTCATAGAAGTTAGTACCATTTGAAAAATGGGAAACGTCAAAGCAATATTCCGTTTAGTTTAAAATCTTGGTTTGAAATAAAATGTTGACAGGACTGACAACCAAAGGTGACGAACCTTTTCTTAAACCGACTGTATTTATTAAAAGTCATAGAAATCAGTAGCTTTGACTGTGGCTTCAAATAGCGTAATCCATTGAGTTCAATACCTACTTCGAATTCGGATGTTATTCAATAACATTTGTTTTAAAATAATTAGTATCTCGTCGAGTTTGTTGTGTGAGAGATGAGGCTTTCAGCTACGAAATTCTATTTCGTGACTTCGTATCATGCCGTTCCATCCACGCTAATAGCATTGAACAGACGAGTGAAAGGTACGGCACGTTAGCACTTTATGAAGTTGGAATTAGGTAGTAGCGGGTGTGGAGCGACTCACGTTAACGCAGAACTTGTGGTCTGCGCCGGCGACGCTGACGCCGCCCACGCGGAACTGCCAGTAGGCGGCGCGGTCCACGGGCACGTACGTGAAGTTGCCGCGGTAGTGCGCCGGGTCCGAGCCGCCCAGGATCATCTCGCCGCCCACCGCCGCCGTCGGGTCCCTGCACACACGCCACTCTTAGCTAATATACTCTTCTAACGATGCCGTGGAAAATATAACGTTTGTAGGAATTTTTTCGTCCAAACTGCTCCAAAATTAATTGAGTATTTAGGTGAACATTCGAGCGTTTTGTACGCTCGGTTGGACCTCTTTACCATTTGACGGTTATTATCACAATAGAAGGATGAGTTGCACAAAAAATTTGATCGAACTACATTCAGCACCGGTACAATAAGTTTTCAGAAAAAGTTACCGCTAAGCATCATCCTCTTTAATAATATTTGCTGAAATGGTAATGAGAAAAAAAAACGTCGTACAAACGCTGAATATTCACTCGTTTCACTATTTAGAGAACTAGAACTCATTAAAAAATCAGAAAGTAAATGCTGGAGTGTGGTATCGAACTTCGGATTTTCCTCAACCCGAGACGCTATGCTAGACCTTCGCTTTTTACTTGGAGTAGTGTAGGGGTCTAATATAGCGTTTCGGATTGACGAAGACCTGACTCCGGCGGCAGAGCACTCTACGGTTCTTTTTTTTTTCAGTTCATTAATATGGACCTCCGCAAAGTACCGCCCGATTCAATAAATGTATCCTAGTTACGGAATAATTTAAAAAATAAAATAATTCAATAGTTAGTCGATTGAGTTGGCATAATAAGTGCCGATATACCTAACCTATACCTTGCTGTTGTCACGAGCCTTTTTGACATATCACAAAAATTTAACTGATAGGGTTGATAAACGACTCAGACGCAGAATTGCGTTTAAACTCAGGAACATCGCACATCGCTTCTGATTCTTGTATTTACCATACTGTTTATGCATTAGGTATACCATTGACAAGTTGTAGGTGTTCACCTGTTGAGGTAGAAGGAGAAGACCGGGGCCACCTGCTGCTGCGCCACCATGTTGTCGAACACCGGCACCACGTGCTCCACCGAGATGCTGCCACACACACACACGCACACATTAGCTACCACATTATTAACGTCAAAGTTAAACTAAGACGGGCTGGCGCACACCAGAGGCCATATTGTCTAGCGCGCGGACGCTTGGCATTCACTATCCTTTTCTGTCACCGTCTTATACCGTTTGACAGAAATAAATAGTGAATGCATAAGCAAGCGCCCGCGCATTGGACAATAAGGGTGCAGGGTTAGCTACGTAACTCTGACATCGATATAGAATTCTATATCGATGAACTCCGAGTTAACTGCTAACCCAAGGTTAAGTAATGTCAAAATGTATGGAACGTCCACCCCCAAATATCATCCAATTAGTTTTTTCTAAATATGTAATTTACAAAACAGTCAATGTAAAAAAACTCAAGACCAAACTCGTTGCTAGAAAATTATTAAAATAAATAAAAATAAAAATAGCCTTTATTCACTGATATAGTGTTAATTTACAAAATTAATTGACACCAGCATCCTTCACATCAGGTTGTCCATCCAGGACATAGGCCTCCTCCAGTTCTTGCCATTTTTTTCCGGTCCCTTGCAATTCTTCGGAATCCTTTGGGTAGGTCATCCTCCCACCTCTTGCATTTCCTTCCTCGAGTTCTTTTATTATTAGATCATATCAAACAAAAAAATAACTTCGTCTAATATTTACTATGTGAATAGTTAATTACAAAATAATCTATGAAGTGCCTACGCATCTTGTTATAAACCTATATAAAGTACGTAAGACGTAAAAAGGAACAGATTATAATATTGATGATGATTATACATACATACATACATACATACAATCACGCCTTCTTCCCAGCAAGGGGATAGGCAGAGACTATTTGTTTCCACCTGCTACGATCCTGACATACATCCTTCGCTTCAGCAACACTCATTAGTCTTTTCATACATGCTCGCCGGTTTCGGGTACTCTTGACCTGACCCTTCTTCAAGACATCCCCAAACTGATCATGAAATGTCCTTCTTGGTCTCCCTCTTCTCATGATGATTATCCAATTAAGAAGTCGATTATTATGGTTGTAGGCTGACAAGAAACGGGAACTCATTTGTGATTCAAAGTCGTTAAATGTCAGTTATACTTTTAAGTAAAACATACGACTTTGTAAGTACAAAAAGATATTTGACACAATTTAAAGATACGAGTATGCTAATTTGGTAATTGTATAAGCTAAACATCAAAGGGCTATTTATAGCTTCCTTATTTTATTATTAAAAAAATCCAGCACATTAACGATAAAGTTGGACATGTTGTTGAACATAAACGAGTATTTTTTTTTCAATTAATTTTCATAATCACTACCTACCTATGTTCTCGATTCCCGATAAACATCTGTTGTTTGGTTGGGCCAAATTATAACATATTATTTAGAGATTAAATTGTTAAAAACCAAACCATTTTATACGCATACTATGCTGAAGTTAGCCACTGAAAATTCTACAATTCTACATACTTCATACTTAGTCGTCTTTTCAAAGGTATTGCAGAGTCGTCCTCTGATGGTCCAACTATTACAGTTACCCTAGGGCTACACACATCGCGATAGAATTATCGCGATAAAACTTCGTCTTCGGCCTACGGCGAATGTGCATGGCCACACTGCTATAGAGAGCAATGCCGCAGAGTTTATCGCGGAAAAATGGACGAAGCTGTCGCTCTGTACTTTATGGCGCACAACAATTATTTTTTGACTTTGTGCAAAATAAAAAATAGAAAAAAAGTGAAGAAAAGGCGGCATACTTTTTACTTAAATAGTACAGGCTCATCCTCGTAATTAGAAATAAATTCCAAGATTCTATCATTACTCCAATCCATCGTAAACAACCATCAAATCCTAAACAATACGTCGTCGCTTGCAGTTGACAGTATGTCCAATACGCACGATGAAGTTGAGCCGAGTGAAATGTGGCCGCGCAAGCGAAGTTCATCGCGATAAAAGCCTTTGATGTGCGCAAATTTACCCACAGCGGGGCGAAGTCTGCGGCTTCGGGCGAAGTGCCGAAGTATTCGCGAATATTCGGCTACATACATCGCGATAATGCGAATATTCGCGTTATCGCGATGTGTGTAGCCGTAGCATTAGTAAAATTGTAATTTTATCAAAACAATTGGAATGGCACGACAACAATAATATTGTAATTTTGGTCTTTTTGGGACCATCAACATTATATATTTTTTTATAAATGTTGCCCTCGCACCAAAAATACCACTGTTTACATTATTTCAGTAAAATCATTCCAGTAGCGTGACATTGCGGGGTCGCGATGCTAACCAGTTACAAAAGAGAGAGACCAATCAAGCGCCGCAGTGTCATGCTACTGGAATAATGTAAACAGGGCCTAAATCGGACCAACCGACCGCGGTGGCATTGAGAAACATTTGTCATTTTATCGTATCTACCCACACCGCGACACTTTAAAAGGGATTAATGTTGCAACATATCAGGTTTTAAGTATACGCCCAGTTGACAACGAAAGTGAATATTATATTAACTGCATTAACTGTTATTTTTTGTGAGCCTCAGGCATCTGAACGGCTTTGATTTAAAACGGGCGCGATATGATAATCAGGTTGCTACCCGATGCTAAAGAGAGGTTGATTGATTGTGCTAATTGTATAAAAAATTAACAATTTTGGTGACTTGATAACAAACGGGAATAAACTAAATACTACGTAGCCTTGGGTTGTATACATGTGGATTGATTACAGTATTCAAAGTTGGTTAAATAAATAAATAGGTAGGTACCTATACCTATAATGCTTATATTTGCGTCGGCGCAGGACTTTTGTGGGCAAGATATACATACATTAGATGTTGGACTTTTAAATACGCAAATAAATGTGAAACATTAGAGGCGCGAGGATCCTCAGACCGCGAGGCCGCGCGGACGTAGGTTAGGTAGGCGGTGGCCAAAGTCGCCTACGCGTGGCGTCGCCTCTGATTTGCAATATACAGGGTGTTTGGTAGCTACGTGCAAAGCTTTAAGGGGGTGATAGCCGAGGTATTTTTGAACATTTTTAGCCATATATGTCTTAGCCGAAATTTGATATTTTTTTTTTTATTGAAGACTTAGAAATTTTAGAAAAATACCCAGAATTTGATAGTCACGAGTCAATATTGCCCCAATGAGCGTTAATTTGGAAACCAAATCTTTTATTTCGGATAGTTTAATGTGTATTGGACCAAATTAAATAATTTTTAAGTGTCTTTCTTGCCAAAAAAACAAAATGGAGGCATTCGAAATTACTAAAAATATCTTAGGTTGGAACAGAGTCATTTTTCTGTGCCATAAAAAAAAATTAAAAAAAAATCCTTGAAATGTTCAAACATTTTTAGAAACATGCCTGTTTATTGCTCTTTCTTTTAAGGTATCACTCATTGACATTGCTTGCTAAATCTGATATAAAAAGTAAAAACCTAACTCAGGGAGCACTCGCTAAGAACGCACTAGTCTTGAAATTTTACTAGTAAATAACATGTGAAAAAGACAAGTCTACGTCATTTTTCTGTGCCATATTTAAAATTTCCAAATTAACGCTCATTGGGGCAATATTGACTCGTGACTATCAAATTATGGGTATTTTTCTAAAACTTCTAAGTCTACAATTTAAAAAAAAAAACTAAGTTCTGCTAAGACATATGTATATGGCTAAAAATGTTCAAAAATACCTTGGCTATCACCCCCTTAAAGCTTTGCACGTAGCTACCAAACACCCTGTATATGTTTTTATCTATAACGATATTATTTTTTTTTAGATTATATTTTTTATTAGTAGTAGATCGACTTCAAAATCCCTTTGCCGTGGAAGTGACGATATTTAGAATTTACCCTAAATATTTTTTTTTGCGAAATGGCGGTTCCTTGGCTGCTGCGCAAAGGAAACCAAATGTTTGCATCTCTCTGCTACTGACTATTTATCTAGTAAAGTAGGTACACATCTAGTTGAAGAGATAACAGCTACGAACACCCCAGTCAGTTCAGCTGGGAGTGCGGGTGTCGGGGAGAGGCTTCGACCGACCTGCTGAAGCCCATGCCGAGGATGCCGTCGAACTTGGCGGCCACGAAGGCCAGGCCGGGCTCCGCCAGCGCCTCCGCGAACGTCTGCGCGCGCACCGTCACGCCGCCCACCTGCCCACAGGGACATCCCATTAGTTAATCTAAAACAAATCCATTTTCTGGGCTCCCCAGATTATCAATTACACTATGTTGTAGACAGAGGCGGCACTAGGCGTAGGAGCCTCGCGGTCTGAGGGGACTCGTACTTCGAAAGTTTCTCGTTTCCCATACGTCATCTGTGTAGTGCGCCATCATAGGGCCTCGCAAAATGTATCTTACCCAGACCAAATGCAGGTGCAGCGCCGCAAAACCATCTATAATTTAGCTTACTAATTTAATTTGCCATTATCATTGTCATCGCCAATAGTCGTCCTGCAGCAGGGTACAGGCTTCGTCTCATAAAGAGAAGACTTGGGCCATAGTTTAGAGTGTGAAAGTTAATTTAAAAAAAAAATTTGTTAAGCAGTAAGGTGTACTCACGGTGACGGTGTCGGTGGAGAGGAACCCGGAGAGCGAGCCAGAGCCGTAGTGGATGGCGAACTCCGTGCCGTTGGCCGCGTACGACGACGACTTGGTGCTGTCGTACTTGTTGTGCAGCACTGCAACGCAGACAGGCCACTCAGTTTAACTCTTTTTTTATCGGACGGACTGTTGCTGTTAGCCTCGACGGCTTTTACAGCTAACCGGAGAGAGGGCGAGCCGCCAGATAGGCAGCTCAGCAGCAGTTTAACTCGCCACACCTCACGGGTTATTCCTACTTGCCAAATGACTTTGTGCCAAGTTTCTTGCGGCACATTCTTCCTGGCAATCGTCTTTTCGAAAGCGCTGGTAGACTCAAAAAAAAGTGCCCTTACGGTCTACTTTCAAAAATAAATTTTTGATTTAAATTAATTTTGATTTTACCAGCGCCCCTTTGTTCGCACGCAGCGAACAACTGGGAAAAGTTTCCAGTATGTATGCTGTATGTCAGACCAATAAATGTAAACGAACACACTATTTACCCGGCTAACGGAGATCATTTGGGAACGCAATCCGATCAAGACGTCAAAAACGAGTGTCATATATTTTAATTGCTTTTTAATTATGTAAATAACGTAAAAAGTGTATTTAAGTGTTTAAAAGTGTTGTTTATGCATTAATTAAGGCATAAAAACGTTATCCAGCCGGACAGTGGCCTATTACATTTAATAATATCAATGTAAAAATTCAAACGTTTGGCAAACGTCACTCACTGGATCAACAACCGTAATTTAAAAAAAAATGAAAACATTTTCTGTGCTGCTAAATAACCTGGGGAGTATTGTTATTGTTTTTTATCCCTAGAATAAGTGTTGCTTTTGTTTTTTTTTAAGTTCTTTACAAAACAGTTACATCTCGCATACCTATTTATGACTATACGCCGGTCATTGTGTCATTGACCCACTCAGCTGTTTACCCTAATATTTCTATCTTTGTAATTTTCGCACTACATACATGAATATAAGAATTACATGAATATTAGTGCTCATTTTGTCTTACTTTTAATTTCATTACACTGCTCCTTCTGTCACTTTGTCTACTAATATCTCATATTTTCACTTTTAACTTTATCTGTTTGTTTCTTTCTTGGCTGCTTATTTCATTACTTTCTTTGCCTAGTATTCAGTTGCATTGTGGTTAGTTTCAGATCAACATAAGTCTCACTGTGGCAATCACAGTTAAGAAGAAAAATTTGGAAATTGTGTGTTTTGATCCAAAAAGGAGTCATAGAAAATGGCCACAAACGTTTTGACTCGCAAGGCCGTGGCGCGTCAACTGGAAATGCAGCTGAGAGCAACTCTGGAAGACCTGAAACACTACAAGAATCTGTGTGCTCAGCTGGAACAGGAAAGAGAGGATAGTGAGGTGGAAGTAGCGAAGATTGTGGACAAAAACACTCAACTAAAGAATCAACTGGGTGAACTCGACTTACAGTACCATGATACCTATGAACAGCTGGTGCAAATGAAATCAAAAATGGATTTGTTCGAGGACTGTTCAGCCCATTATGAGCAAGCATTGAGGCGGATTGATGACCTAGAAAGAGAGCTGACGGAAGCTCACAGAGACATACATGCACTCCAAATGGAATGTGAGCAACACCATGCTGCCGAAACTAATAGCCTGTATGAAGAGTTAATGGGCCAAAGCTTATATGAAGACATGATCTGCTCAAACAGCGGTTCACCTGCAGCATCCCACTCTCAGTCGGTTATATCAACAATCGACTTGACAAAAGATGATTCAACCACATCATGCTATTTCGTAAGTAATAAAACCCTAAAAAAATATATTAAAGTTAAGAAATTTATTAGACGCACACAGAAATTTATAAATGCTAAACATTGTTTACAAAAAAATGTACATTTAATTAAGGAGCGCAGTGTGTTATTAAATAAACTTAAATCAACTCAGAATGAATTAGAAGCACGAGACTCTTTACATGACAGTATGACAAAGACCTTAATATCTAAAATCAGTAGGTTAGAGGAATCACTCAGAGATATAAGCACAAAATATGAGAGCAGTAAGCGTGAAATCAGTGAGCATGTCAGTGCTGCTACACAGTTAGTCGACATGTGTCGCTATAATGAAGAACGCTTTGATTCTCTTATTAATAATCATATGTGTGTTTGTTCGCATGAAACTTCGCCTGCAAAAAACCATCACATCGTGTCTCAAGCGCCGGCGCGGCAGCCTGCGCCCTCGAGCTCCCCGCCGGCCGTGCGGCCCCCGCCCCCTGCCGGCGCGCCGCCGCCCGCGGGCCCCCTGCCGGCCGCGACCCCGCCGCCTGCGCCTATGGGCTCGCCGCCCCCTGCGCCTCAAGCCGAGCCCGAGTGTCCGACGGCGTCGGTGCCCGCGACGTCCGCTGCAGGAAGCCTTCCGCCGGCTGCACATAATCTTGCAATGGCAAACTCAGTCTCACTACCTACAGTCAATACTGTTATGTACTCCGACGAGATTGGCGTGGGTTTTGGACCCATACTCGGCCAGTTCCTCGGGCAGAGGGTCGTAAACCACTGCCTACGCGGTGCTAGTCTCCAGCAGTTCGCCGATCGATTATCCAAGGACAAGTTTGACACTACGACCACGCTGGTTATCATGCTGGGTAACAGTGTACGCATAAGTAGATCCGGCTTTGAAGATTTGCTACGAGCGCTGTCAGCTGTGGAGCAGCGTGGTATCGACAAGATTATTTTATGTGCTTTCCCATATTCTAATTATGTATCCTATGAGCGCAATGTTACAATATCTAAGTGGAATGCTATGTTGTATAATGTAACTTGTTATAATAATAAGTATCAATTCTTTGACACTAATAAATTTGTTAAAAAATTTAAGCTAAATGAAACGAAATTGTATCTATCAAAGAAAAGTAAAATGTCAATAGCAAAATTACTAGCATTCAATATTGAACCTAGGTACGGGGCGACCGGCGGCAGCGGAGCCGGGCTAGTGGCGGGTGGCGGCGCCGGGGCCGCACTCGCCGCGCGCGCGCCGCCCACCGGCCGCCAGTCTTTAAACTAACGCGTGAGACAGCGGAGGGGCAAAATAGTTTTATTTTGATTCATCAAAATATACAAGGCTTCTCCAGCAAATTGATTGAAATTGGCTTATTCCTTGATGCCTTGAATGTAGGTGTAATGTGTATTACTGAACACTGGCTGAAACGACATGAATTGCTCTTGAATATTCGTAATTACAGAATCGCCAGTTCCTTTCATAGAAAGTCGGCAATACATGGAGGCTCTTTGATTATTGTTAAAGACGACTATAAGAGTAAAGAATTAAAAAACATTGTTCGGCTGTCCATTGAACGTGTTATTGAAATTTCATGTGTTGAATTAGAGAATCACATCATATTATGTGTATACAGGCCGCCGTCGTCGGACTTTAGTCATTTCGAATCCGTGATGGAAGATGCTTTGAAACAAGTTTTTGCTAGTAGTAAATTTATCATCGTATGTGGAGATTTTAATGTAAATTTACTTGACTCTGCAAATAGACATTCTGTAAGACTTTTGAATTTGTTTAAATCATTTAACTTGTTTCATCTTTTTGAGGTACCGACTAGAGTAACGGCCACCACGGCTACATGCTTAGATAATATTTTCTGCAAATGTAAAGCTACGGAGAAGGAAGTAATAAACTGTTTTAATTCTGATCACAGAGGCCAAAAAGCCTGTTTTAAAATACCTAAACAGACAAATGGTCAAGTGATAACCTATAGACCCGTTACAGATGCACGTATAGAAAAATTTAAGGAAAGTATTATCAACAGCGTTCCTGAGTCTTATGTGGAGAGGAGTGATCCTAACGTACTTTATAAAAACCTGTCTGCTGTTATCAATCGAGAGTACGGAAAAGTATTTAAATTAAAAACTAAAATGAAAAACGGGAACAAGGCAAAGTTTAGTGACTGGGCCACTGTTGGAATACATACGAGTAGAACTAGGCTTTACGAACTTTATGAATTGAAAAGCCACAGTCAAGACCCTTCCTTTGTAGATTATGTTAGAAGATATTCCAAATTATTTAAAAAGGTATGTATTGCTGCTAAGGCTGATTATCTTAGTGATAAAGTTAAATCCGCTGAAAATAAAGTAAAGGCAGTATGGAATGTCATAAATTCAGAAACTGGTAAAGCTAAGCCCCGTAATTGTCAATTCCGATTAAAAATGGATGATAGAATATTGACTTCAGATTTAGAAGTAGCGGGTGCTTTTGAAAACTTTTTCTCTGATATAGCTGTAAATACGACTCGTGATCTAAGGTCTTCCACTGTGCTGGCTAGTTCTTATCTACATGATATTGCAAAGAATGGACATCTGAACTTTGACTTCCAACACACAAACTCCGAAGAAATTATAAAGACTTTTAAGACTTTGAAACTGAAGAATACCGAAGATCTTTGGGGTATCTCTGTTCGAGTCATGCAATCTGTCATCCATATTGTGGCACCGCATCTAGCCATCGTGTTTAACAAGTGCGTTGATGATAGTGTATTCCCGGACTTAATGAAGTATAGCAAAGTCATTCCATTGTTTAAATCCGGAAGCTCATCTGATCCTGGTAACTTTCGACCGATATCTGTGCTTCCAGTGCTGAGTAAAGTGTTTGAGAAGATCATGCTTAACCAGTTGCTTCGTCATTTTGATATAAATGAACTATTACATAGTCAGCAATTTGGTTTCACAAAAGGCCGTTCGACAACAGATGCGGCCGCAACTCTCATGAAGCACATTTATGACGCGTGGGAACATTCACAAGATGCAGTAGGAATATTTTGCGACCTTTCCAAGGCTTTCGATTGCGTGGAACATGAGACGCTTATCCGTAAACTTCAACACTACGGACTCTCCGTTAAAGCACTAAACCTTGTTATGTCTTATCTCAGTCAGCGAATTCAAAAAGTGGACATAAATAGAACGCAGTCAGGCGGCTCTGCGGTGAAGCTTGGAGTACCACAAGGATCCATTTTGGGTCCTTTTCTCTTTCTGGTTTATATAAATGACTTGCCCCACTTGTTAGAAAAGAAGTGTAACATTGTATTGTTTGCTGATGATACTTCTTTGATTTTTAAAGTAAACAGGCAACAAGAAGATCAAAGTCACATCAATGAGACTTTAACAGCTGCGCTAAACTGGTTCACCGCAAATAATTTATTACTGAATGCAGCCAAAACTAAATGTATTAAATTTACGTTGCCTAATGTAAGACAGGTTGACACAACTATATCCTTAAATGGAGAAAATCTGGAACTTGTGCATGAGACTGTTTTTCTTGGTCTTACCTTGGATCGAAATTTGCAATGGAGCCCACATATTTCTGGTCTTGCTGGTAGATTGAGCTCTGCCGCCTATGCTGTACGAAGAATCAGGCAATTTACCAACGTAGAAACTGCCCGGCTTGTTTATTTCAGTTATTTTCACAGCATAATGTCTTACGGCTTGCTGATTTGGGGCAAGGCAGCCGACATCGAAACGATCTTCATTCTACAAAAGAGGGCAGTCCGGTCTATCTACAACCTTGGCTCCTGGTCTTCACTAAGAGAACGCTTTAAGGAGATAAACATCCTCACAGTAGCTTCACAGTACATACATGATGTGATATTGTATACACACAAAAATATCAAGTCCTTTAAGAAAATGTCAGACGTACATGATATCAACACTCGTAATAAACACAAGCTTGTCGTCCCTAAATTCCGTATACGGAAAATAAGCAAATCCTTTGTGGGAAACTGCGTGAGATTTTACAATAAAGTCCCTGTAGAAGCATGGAAATTGCCACACAACTCTTTCAAAGAATACATAAAGAGTGCACTCCTGAAGAAAGCATACTATAAAGTTGAGGAGTACTTGTGTGATAATGCGACATGGCCAAGACTGAAAGCCGAAGATAATTAGGATGTCGATATGTGATGTGATGTACTCGTGTCTGTGTGTGCGTGTGTGTGTTTATGTGGATGTGCTTTGCAATGTGAAGTGTTGTGAAGTGTGACTTGTAGTGTCCCGGCGCAATCCGCGGCTAGTTTCTGGTTCTGTTGCCGTTGTCCACTTAATTATAATAAGTAGGTACCTATTTGTTTGATATTCGGAGACCTTATACATCTCCAGCTCTTTTTATTAATATTATTATTAATTTTGACCTTGGAGGCTTCTTACACCTCTAATGTATGTAACTAGTTTACGTTGACATTTAGAGACATATAGTCTAAATTTAGATGAAGTATTTTCTATTTATTATTAACTCAGGGACTTTATATATCCCTTTGCTATATTTAAGGCTGTATATTGTTAAGCTTATGGATTTAAACTCTTATTTTTTAATTAATACTTTATTAACTAGTCATTGGCCCGCGACGTCGAAGTTCCTAAGACGGTCCCATAAGGCTTATGGGAACGGAAGCGATACATGCCCTCGGTACCGCTCTGCTTTCAGAGCATGACATGAGTGCGTGTGAGCCAACTTTGGGGGCGGCAGGCGTAAGCAATTTGCCTTTGGAATCCAAAAGTTTAATGGTTACTTGACCTGAAATGTGTTTTTAACACAATCATTTTTAATTATTGTGACATTGGAAGACATCTCCAATATTTTTATTTTTTCCGTTTTAATTTTTTTTTTTTTGACGGTGGAAGCATTCTACACTTCCACTTAACGTAGATATAGTTAAGATGTAGGTATTGTTTTAGTTTTTTAACTAAGGGACCCAATACATCCCTGTATTGTTTTTTTTATATAATTATTTTTTTTATTTACTTAATTCTATATTTGTATGATTTTTTTTAATTTGTAATTTATTATATTTTGATTTGAAAAGATGACTTTCTGCCAAGTTTCTTGCGGCGCATTCTTCTTGGCAATGATGGTCCTTACGAAAGCGCTGGTAGTTTAAAAAAATGACATGTAAAAGAGCCCTTTGCGGCCTACTTGCAGAATAAACGTTTTGATTTTTTTTTTTTTTTGATAAGTATAGGCTATCTTGTTTTTATTTACTGATGCGAAAACACACATAGAGCCGATTATTCTATTAAAGAAATCGATTAATTTGAAGAGCGATTTAATTATTAGCTACCTAATTGCCGTCGACACGCGGCGCGTGTTAAGTGGAATCAAATCGTTTTTAGGGTTCCGTAGTCAACTAGGAACCCTTATAGTTTCGCCATGTCTGTCAGTCTGTCTGTCTGTCCGCGGCTTAGGTCAGAGACTGTTAGTACTAGAAAGCTGTAATTTGGCATGAATATATATATTAGTCACGCCGACAAAGTGGTTAAATAAAAAAAGCTATAAAAATTTTTTTTAGGGTACCTCCCATAGACTTAAAGTGGGGGTGATTTTTTTTTCCCGACTAACCCTATAGTGTGGGGTATCGTTGGATAGGTCTTTTAAAACCATTGCGGGGTTGCTAACATGATTTTTCTATTCAGTGATCTGTTTGCGAAATATTCAACTTTAAAGTGAAAATTTTCATTAAAATCGAGCGTCCCCCCCCCCTTTAAAATCTAAACTGTTGGGTGGAAAAATTTAAAAAAATTCAGAATGGTAGTAAATATATTAAATTTACAAGGAAAATTATAGCGGCTAAGATTGCATGGGAATTATTTGTAGTTTAAAAGTAAATAGTAGCCTAACGTAAAAAACATACCTAAACTTGAAAGATTCCGTACACATCCGAAATCCTTAGAAAAATATTGCTTGATTTTTTCGTAATGGCTACGGAACCCTATCTTGGGCGAGTCCGACACGCTCTTGGCCGGTTTTTTATTTCTTTTGAATTAATTTTGTGATTTTTCACATTACAAACATTCGACACGACGCCATCTAGTGAAACTATTAGGTGCACGAAATACTATTTATTTAGTAGGAGGAGTAGGTTGTTGGTGATTTTTTTAAATATGTAGTTTACATCTTTTTTTAAATGGTCTGGAGTAGATTATAGACCGTACGTACTGACAACATCCGCAGTCATATGTTGCCGCGGGTGCGAACTACTGAGGTTTTATATTATACCTTTTTGACCCCAGTCGACAACCAGAGGAATTTTGTAAATTTCGCTTGTGTAGATCTGTCTGGTGCATGTTAACTCCCAAATGAATGGACCGACTTGGACGCGGGTTTTGTTAGATAGCTAGTTCTGTGCCTATGGTTCTTTCCTTCGATAAGTATTATTAAAATCGGTTCAGCCGTTTGTACTTAGTAACAATAACGAAGGTGTCGGGAATCTCCCAACTTTTTAAGTTACAGTTCTGATTGAAAGTCAAGGGACTAGGATATTAGTAGTAATGTGTAGTAAGTCTGACGCACGCCTGTCGTACCGTACCGTACCCCACGTCATGTTGATTTTATCGCCTTATCGGGGCTACTTATAATTAATACTTGTAGTAAATATTTAGAACGTAACATAGGAAGTTAACTACTTGTAACATTAATAGGTTTTAAACAAGGCAAGAAAATTTATTGCCGTACAAACCAAAGCTACGCTGACAGTAAAATAGCAAAAAAGGCATAAGACGGCAGGTCATGATAAATGGCGTTAACGACATATTTATTTAACGTAGTTAGTTTAACATGTGACTTTAATTATCCATAAGCATTCTATCTACGGCCGTTAAAGTGCACACGTGGTCGTCATGACGTTAGACTTTATCTAAGTAAAAATAATAAATGTATTGATAAAATGTGAATGGAATCTTGAACGTTTCTTGTCGCATTGTACTTTGTAGCGAAAATATTTCATGTAAAAACGCAGGCAACAACACTCACGAGTCTTTCACCTGGAAAAAGCTAGATTGCATTATTCATACTTAATATTATAAATAAGAAAGTATGTCGGTCTGTTACCTCGTCGCGCTTAAACTGCTGAACCGATTTAGATGAAATTTGGTATGGAAATAATATGAGACCCTGGGAAGAACATAGGATAGTTTTTATCCCGGAAAATTGCATAGTTCCCGCGGAATAGCGATAAACGAATTCTTTTCAGACGGAGTCGTGGGCAACAGCTAGCACATAGATAAGTAAACAGTACTCGTTTTAAGATTTCACGGCGGAGGAGGTCGCGCGGGGGCAATGGTCGCATATCGATACTCGTAGCCTATACTACATAACAGAGCTTTAGAAATTGTTAATGAATGTTAAGCCTTATAGCATTGTGGATTAACATGGCAATACATAAGTGTTTCTATAGTTTATAATTTTGATGAATTTAGACTATGGCAATACTGTAACAGTTGTCAGTTCTGTTCGTTTCCTCTTTCCGTGGTGTAAATGTGTAAAACTGATTGTCCTTTGTTTTGTGGAACTCTATCTACACATATCAAATGTAATCCTGCCGCTTATGTCCAATTTCATTGTACCGTGAATACAAGAAGCTCTATCACGATATCTTGGCTTTGTTATTTCTCGCCTGCTGACGCTCCCCGCTCATCTGCACACCACATAGTACTCTGCTACAGGTTAAGGGTCCAGGCATAGCAATCAGAAGTCCCTGCCCAACACCAAAAAGAAGAAACTCAAGAAACATTTAGCGGGTGAGTGCTCAGCTTGTTTATTTGGTGACACGATGCCGGCGGATAACCTACAAGACGGCCATGTGCCAGGTATGCCACCACCTACGCTTAATGGCGGCACTAACATGATAGAAAAGCTTACGGGCGTTGAGAATTTTAACGCATGGAAATTTGGAATGCGGATGGTGTTGACTTTGGAAGGCTTATGGAGTTGCGTTGAGGGACAGGACACGGATGCCGCACGAGGTCAGAGAGCGCTGGCACGCATATGCCTCTCTGTGCACACTTCTCTTTATCAATATGTGCGGAATGCTTCGACTCCAAAAGAGGCTTGGAGGTGTCTTTCAGCTGTTTTTGAGGATAAAGGTCTTTATCGAAGAGTGCTTTTGATGCGGCAGCTTCATAGAATAGAATTTGCAAAATTTTCAAGCATGTGTGAATATATCAACAAAGTAATGCTCCTTGTCCAACAATTAGCAGACATAGGAAAGGAAATTGAAGACACTGAAGTCGCTGAAATTTTGTTGAGTGGTTTGCCGCAAGAATATGACGTGCTGGTATCCAACATCGAGACTGCGTGCATCAACGAGACGTTATCAAGCGAGGTGGTGCGTTCTCGCTTACTACAAGAAGAACACCGGAAGCTCAACAATGATTGTGAAGAAGCTACCAATGTGGCATATATTACCAGAAAGAAGCCTATTATTTGTCACTTTTGCAAGAAACCGGGGCATAAGAAGATACATTGTTACATGATGAAGAAAAAGAAGCAGACAACTGATCGACGAGATGTTGTTTTTGTTGTTCGGGAGCCTTCGGCCGAGGCTTTTGCTGCGCAACAGAAGGAATGGATCGTCGACTCAGGATGTACCTCTCATATGTGTAGCAACAGGAACTTTTTCATAAACTTTAAGCCATGTTTAAGTGAAGTGTCAATAGCAAATGGTGACAGGTTATCTTGTTTAGGTATAGGTAATATTAACATTGTTTTGAATAACAAATGTCACTTATTGTCTGATGTTATGTACGTTCCTGATCTCTCAACCAACTTATTATCAGTTAGCAGGCTTACTGAAGAAGGGTTCACAGTTTTGTTTACTAAGAATTGTTGTAATATTAGCTTTGAAAGTCAGATAATTGGTTCAGCTAGAAAAGTCAGTAATGTTTATAGGTTAAATGGTGGTGTTATGTTTAACAAGGTCTTGCAGGTCCATTTGGAGCATTCTTCAGCCACTCTGCAGGATGAAGTGCAGAGGGATCAGAGTGCAATGGTTACTGTGGTGCCAGCGGGTATTTGGCACAAGAGACTTGGGCATTTGAGTCATGGAGGTATGTGTGCTCTGCGGGATAGGGGTCTTTTGTTGCAGATGGGTGATCTGGAGAAAGGACCGGCGTGCGTGCGCTGCCTGGAGGGGAAGCAAACCGCGGCTGCTTTTCCCGAACATCAGGCAAAGCGTGCTTCACGACCGCTGGAGCTCATACACTCCGATGTTTGTGGGCCCATGTCAACTTGCAGTATGGGAGGAGCAAGATACCTTTTAACATTCACCGATGACTTTTCGAGGAAGACATTTGGTTACCTACTGAAGTTTAAATCCGAGGTAATGTCATGTTTTATTAACTTTAAAGCTGTAGTAGAAAAACAAACTGGTTTGCCTATAAAGTGTCTAAGATCTGATGGTGGTGGTGAATATTGTAATAAGAAATTTAGTAGTTATTTAAAAAGTCAAGGTATTATTCACCTGACCACCATGCCCTACTGTCCTCAACAGAATGGCCTCTCGGAGAGAATAAATAGAATTTTATTTGATAAAGTTCGGTGTATCCTGCTGGAGTCGGGTCTTGCCAAGGAGTTCTGGGGAGAAGCGGTAATGACGGCTATCTATCTTAAAAACAGATCTCCCACAAGAGCTTTGGCGGGATCTATTCCAGAACAGGTATGGACTGGAGCTCCTGTAGATCTCAGTCATCTTCGTGTGTTTGGGTGTGTTGCATACACACTTATTCCAAAACAGAGGCGTACATGCAAGTTAGATGCCAGATCTAAAATGTGTATTTTTGTAGGATACAGTGACACTTCTAAAGGATATAGGCTGATAGACCCTTCTGAACCTAGAAAGATTATTTACTCACGGAATGTAGTATTTTTAGAGGAAAGTTTTATAAAGGATATGAACGGACATTTTAGCAAAAATTTATTATACAATTTTAATTATACTTATACACCTTATTTTATTTTTAGCGAGAGTTCCCGGCATGATGCTTGGGAGTGTAGCAGTGCCTCGGATGCGGACGTGGCGTCTCGTGAAGGGGAAGTGGTGGTGTCTCGTCTAGGGCAGGATGTTCCTGTGACCGACATGTTACACCCGACGGAGTCTGGCCCAGGGCAAGATGTTCCTGTGACCGACATGTCACATCCGGCAAGGTATTGTCCAGGGCAAGATATTCCTGTGATGGAGCCGGAGCCTGTGACTCGTCCAGATGTTTCTGGTGGTATCGTCACTTCACGACCCGTCCGCAGTACTCGCTGCAAGGTCCCTTCAAGGTATGACAGTTATGACATGTCTTTGTTAGCTCAGGGTGAGACTGAACCACTTACATATGATGAAGCTATGTCTTCTCCATGTAGTATAGAATGGCAAAGTGCCATGCAAAAAGAATATGACGCGCTCATTAAGAATGAAGTGTGGTCTTTGGTAGATCGTCCTAAGGACGCTAATATAGTCAAATGTAAGTGGATTTTTAAGGTAAAACAAGATATTTCAGGTAAGGATAAATTTAAAGCGCGATTGGTTGCTCGTGGCTTCTCACAAAAGAGAGGTATTGACTACAATGACACTTTTTCTCCTGTAGTACGCCACAGCACTATGCGTATCTTGTTTTCTCTAGCTAATGATTTAAATATGGATATTGACCATGTGGATGTTGCAACAGCATTTCTTAATAGTAAATTAAATGAAATTATTTATATGGAGCAGCCTGTAGGTTTTGTAAACAATGACAGTAAGGTATGTTTGTTGCACAAAAGCATTTACGGTCTAAAACAGGCCAGTAGGATGTGGAATGAAACAGTACATCAGTTATTGACAAATAATGGCTATATGCAAAACAAATGTGAACCCTGTGTGTATGTAAAGAAAAATAATAATTTATTGACAATAATTGCTCTCTATGTTGATGACCATTATATATTTAGTAATGACTTAAAGACTAAGAATGAATTGATAAAGCTTTTAGAATGTAATTTTGAAATTAAAAACCTTGGAGCCTTAAGTAATTGTTTGGGAATTAATGTGACTCGTGATAGAGCTAAAGGTTTATTGAGGTTGGATCAGACTCAATATATAAAGAGATTGTTGAGGCGTTTCGGCATGGAGAACTGTAAAAGTGTCTCTACGCCTATGGTAGTTAATTCAAAATTGCATAAACCACAATCAGATTGTTTAGATGATGAGATTTACAAATATAGAGAATTATTAGGTTGTTTAATGTACCTTTCCGTCTGTACTCGGCCTGACATTGCGTATGCGTGTAGTCAGTTAAGCCAATTTAATCATGACTTTGATAATACTCATTGGTTAGCCGCTAAACGCATTCTAAGATATTTAGCAGGAACGTTAAATTATGCTCTATGTTTTTATAGATCGTATGATTTCAACATAACCGCTTTTGCAGATGCGGATTGGGCAAATGACAGTGTGGACCGTAAGTCGTACACTGGCTACATAGTGAAGCTAGGTAGGAATAACATCAGCTGGGAGTCACGTAAACAGCGCTGTGTGGCTCTCTCTAGCACCGAGGCTGAGTACATAGCTATTAGTGACATATGTAAAGAGTTGTGTTTTATTAAGAATTTTGTCTCTGAATTTCTAGCTAATAATATTGATGTATTATTATATAATGATAACCAGAGTGCACACAAGCTCTTAGAAATAAAAGAATATTGTCACAAGAAAACTAAGCACATAGACCTTAGGTACCATTATGTCAAAGATTTAATTCAGAAAGGTTTTGTTAAAATTAAATACATGCCAACTAACAATATGGTTGCTGATATACTGACCAAACCTTTGAGTTCCATGAGGCATCATAAATTTTTGGATGGCATGAATATTGTAAATGTATTGTAACTTGATTTTGTGTCAAAATTAGTTGAGTGTATACTGTATAGGCATGTCATGTTGTATGTGTCTTGTTGTTACTTTGTCTAACTAATTTGTTGACTCTATCAATGTTATAAGAGCTTAAGGGGTGGTGTTAATGAATGTTAAGCCTTATAGCATTGTGGATTAACATGGCAATACATAAGTGTTTCTATAGTTTATAATTTTGATGAATTTAGACTATGGCAATACTGTAACAGTTGTCAGTTCTGTTCGTTTCCTCTTTCCGTGGTGTAAATGTGTAAAACTGATTGTCCTTTGTTTTGTGGAACTCTATCTACACATATCAAATGTAATCCTGCCGCTTATGTCCAATTTCATTGTACCGTGAATACAAGAAGCTCTATCACGATATCTTGGCTTTGTTATTTCTCGCCTGCTGACGCTCCCCGCTCATCTGCACACCACATAGTACTCTGCTACAGAAATAACTACTTTAAGAGTTTCTTAGCAAATTCTTTCTGTAACGATGTTTTTCTGAACCCACACCACGTTCGACGATCATAAGTATGTCAGGTAGCTTAAATTGAAAAAATATATTTTGACTTTAAATGGAAAATGATTAAGTAAAAGACGCACTCAGACGTAATCTGCCGTCCTAAGCCAAAAAGGGCCTATGTCCGAAAATTACCAAATTCTGTTTTTTTTTGCGTTGGATTCCTTAGCTTATAAGGAATAAAGTTCTGTTAACGAAAAAGTCGTATTTTTATTAGAAATGCCTTAAAAATAGCTAAGAAAGGCTTATTTTTCACTCAAATACAAAGAAACAAAAACATAAAAACACGTTTTTCTCGAAACCATTAAAACGGACATAGGCCCTTTTGGCTTAGCGGCAGTAATGCGCTGATTACAATACAGATAACACTGACTTTACTTCCCCATCCTCTCGTGCGGTCACTTAAAAAAGAAGTGCAAGGACATTTTGAATCATATTTTTTTTTTACTTACATTTAACTGTAGTTAGTTGAACAAAACAGGGTATTTAACACCATTTACTAATAATTCCAAGACCGAGATTACTTTTCAATTAACTGTAAAATTAGATTTTTTGTAGCTTTGAAAAGTGACATCAAAATGCAGTATTACCGTACAAAACTATGAGGACATCACGTGCTGATAGCTCATTAATGGTAATGTCAGTTGACTCATCATCAACCCAGCCTATAGATAAACATCCCACTGCAGGGCACAGGGCTCTTCTCTAGTGTGAAAGAGCTTGGGCCGTAGTTTCCATGCTGGCCTAATTGCGGATTGGGAACTTCACACAGACCATTGAATTTCTTTACAATCACAAGTGTATGCAGTTTTCCTCACGATGTTTTCCTTCACCGTAAAGCTCATGGTAAATTTAAAATGTTATTTCGCACATACATTCCGAAAAACTCAGAGGTTGCCGGTCAAACCATAAATGTACCTTGTTGAGTTTCTTGCCAGATTCTTCTGAACAGGGTTTTTCGAACCGGTGGTATATTCTTCATCGTTCATAGGAGCATCAATTGATGCCTAAATTGAATAAGGAATTTTGACTTTGACCACAAGGCCATCACGGATTTTTACGGTGTCAAGTAGCGTGTTGTAATTTGGCTATGTGCTGAAGCAGCGGGTGCGGGGCGCGGGGCGCGGGGTACTCACGGCAGGCGATGTTGGTGTAGTGGCACTTCTTGGAGGGCACCCACAGGTTGGAGGAGCCCGTGTCGAACACCACGCGGAACGACTGCGGCGGCGTGCCGATGGAGATCGGCCCGTAGTACTGCGCCTGCACACCACACGCACACGTCAGCCGCGATGCAGGGGACCCCAAGGGTCTACGCCCGAGTCTCCATACAACCATGATTGGGTTGTGTGAACACCGGCTGGGGCGCTGCTACCATTAAATTACCATGCGCCGAACTGCTCAAGACAACTTATGTGTTTTATTTAAACTTTCATATTAAATGTATAGAAACGTCGCGATCCAAAGCAGACAGAAGAGACAAGGCTGCGTATACACCTCTCCCGACGCTTTTATACATTTAGTATGAAAACTGATTCAATGGGCGCCGCGCCCCCGTCCCACTTTTCTTCTGTGTGGCTTGCGCTTTATGTTCTAAAGTAATCAATCAATAATATCAGATCAAGTATTGATCAATAAAATTATGATAACATTTATGATTGGAATATGTAGTTTTAAGTTTCCCCATTTCCAACGTAGACAAAGATAACTCTATAGATTTCTTAAAAGTAATATTTTAAAGTATAATTTACCACTATTCAATTCGTATGACACATCACCTTGCTAAATCTTGCGAGTTTTGCGGCGACTACACTACAGCCTACTCAGGTGTTTACTTTATTTAGTTTATAATTTACTTTTTGATAAATCAGATCAGATAAGTAAATTGCTTTGCTCAGACAGAGATAGGTCTGAGCATCGGCGTTATTTCATTGTTAAACTTGGACTTTTTTGTACTGGGCATAAGACAGGAGAATATTAATTCTGCATTTCTTAAAAAATGTGACCAGATAAATGAGGCAGTTAAAACGCTCGGATAAACGCCCAGCTACTCCAGACATCAGAAGCATTGTCACCTTCAGTTCATTGGCAAATATTTGACAATTACATGAGACTAATTGCTCGGCTGATACGTGTCGGAGCGTCGCGCCGGCGGCGTCGCGCGGGGTTATCGCTATCAGCCGTGTTGTTTACCTCGCGCGGATTGCGATAGGCGTGTGTGTAAACATGCAATAACAAACTTTTGTTGAACTATTGATTGCAAACATTAAAAAAAATAAAAATAGCGTGATAGTGGTGAATTCAAAGACATGGTGACTTTCATGGTGTTAAAACAGTATATGGCGACTTAAAATGTTAAAAATGTTGTTGGGCTACCAAGCAAAGAATAATGGCGCGATGCGTTCACCAAATGCGCGTCGCAGCAAGTGCCATCAAAGTATAGGCTTTAGAATTCATTTGGTAAAAATTCATTATCTATTTTTATCAGCATTATGATTGCTCAATGAAATTTGAGATTTTTAAAAACAAAAAAGATTCCATGCAGAACCAGTTTGGCGCATCTGAAAACTTTTTCATTTCAAAAAGATACTATGCATATTATGTTTCCATGCATTTCTGAAATACAAAGATATGGTTAATAAATGAGTGTTGTGTTACATCAAGGTAGTTGGAGAGCGGCTCGGGCGCGGGCCCGCGCGGCGCGGCGTGGCGCAGGCGCGCCGGCGCCAGCTCCGTGCCCACGGCGTGCAGGTGCCGGCGCACCGACTCCATGCGGTACAGCGGCACCCTGCACACACACCATCACACCTTTAACAGCTACATTCTGAGGATCACTCAATAGGAGCATCCTTTAACATGCTAACTTTCTGAGTAGCCCATCTGGCAGCTTCTGGTCTGTTCGAAAAAAAACCATCACACTTATTCCATACCATCAGGGGGTGCTCCAATGTTGCAGTTTGCATGGCAAGTCCATGCCTGGAATGGGCACTAAGAGAGGGGTTCAAAGTACAGAACATGACTATATGGTATAGAATAAAACCCAGAATTATGACGAAGTAGCACCCCCGATTTTAATCTTGCCAGAGCCTTTGATGACTGGTGGTCCACATAATAATAAAAAAGTATGAAACAAAGAGATATTGTCAATGTTAGTTTTTATTTATTACCTATTAGTTTGGAGAAATCTGCAGTGTTATTAAAGTTTTGATTACAAACGCAATAGTAACAGAGTATAATTTCTTTCAAATACTGCAAAGTCATTATATCAGCTGAAAACATGCGCCGCTTGGCTACACAAACAAACTACTTACCTCTGGAATCCCGCCACGCAGGTCGCCGCCAATGCCAGGAAAACTATTGCGAGCTTGCCCATCGTCACGAGTCAGCCTCGACCTGACAACGATATAAAAACGATCAAGTTTTTATAGAGATTCTGGACGACCACTGGATGACGCACCAGTCCGCGACGGCGACCCAACTCACCGATAATCTAATTTTCCTTACAGTCGAGTATATGTACGTGCGGGCGTCCGTCCACACGCGACGCAAGTAATTAGATAATTGAATCAAATCGCCGGTTACTTCGCGTTTATTTGCTTTCTGTTTGTGAAATTATTGACAGTCAGCGCGTTACCGACTGACAAGCACAGACCTGACAAGTGGTAAACTGACATTGACACCTTGACAGAATTGCGTTGCGGTGTTGCCAGTTGCCAAGCCGTGGTTACTTTACACTTGCCTTACACATGCTTTACACACCGTGCGGTGCGGGCCGCGCCAGTGCCGTGTCGTTGTGTCGTTACCACCGTGTTCCAGCTTCCAGCTCCAGCCGGGAATCAGACAAAAGTGTGTATGCATTTTGTACACGCTTTATATTAGCTTCACTTTTTTTACAAGCTTTTATTTAACTTGCATCGTTCGTTTTGGTATACTTATTTTTAAGTTCGGTGACGATACAATAATTTGGTAGGAAAATTTTAGAGGTCCGGCCACTTTTTCCCTTTGCATGCTCCTAAAGTTGTTCTTTATCTAATACCAACCAGTTTGTCTAATACCAAAGCATGCAGCCGCAAACAGTAATAAAATTAAAATTATGACTTATTGTTTTTTTTATATTAAGAAATTAATTAAACTAGACAAATTTAGTACCTACATTATTATAGAAATGCATAAAAATAAGAGCTTGTAAATTTAATTTTTAAATATTTTTGTTTAATTCCTTGCAATCGAAGTGAAAAGCTAAGTGTAAAACTCGAACATAAGTCCATTATCCCCTCGACGTGTCTATCCACCTTCGCCATACCGGCTCGGGTGGCTATATGAACGTCTCGGGTAAAATGGTTCGTTTTATGCTCTTGTTGTAGGGCCTACCCTAGCTGACGCGGACGCCCGCCGCGTGCGCCCGCTCGCGGGTCTAAAATGTACCGAAAATCCGTCGCACGCGCCCGCGCCACTTAGCGCTGTTCATACAATTTCTTATAAGACGCGCGCACAACGGGCGTCCGTTCCGGGTAATCCGCGTCAGCTAGCGTAGGCCCGTACAATCAACTATTTGATACAAGCTTTTTGCTGATAGGACTTACTTGTCAGGGCCGGATCGGATTAACTATGTTGGGGTCCCCAGGCAATGCAATTTCAAACGTACATATTTTCAAATATCAACCGTATGTTTTAAGAAGTCAAATCAAATCAACTGTATTGTCATCGAGAATACAAATGAAGACTCCACGGCCACGGGGAAAACAATGAATGTCGCTTTACGCGGGTGGCGCTCTCTGGCGATGCGGGGCCCCTAGGCAGTTGCTTACTCAGGTCTAAAGCAAGGCAAACAATATTTATTATAGGTAGGTATTTTGATTAAGAAATAAAACTACCAAATTTGACACTTATTTTTATTAGTTAAACATGTAACAACGACACCCCGCCGCTTGGGCCCGTTCGCGCGTACAGGCACGCACACACGCGCACGCGGCGCCCCGCGGCCTTTACAATAGTACAGCAACAGGACGCGACGATGCGCCGAGGTTTCACCCAGATCGTACATTTTATACAAAACAAAATTAGACTAATTGATGTATTAAAAATATGTCAGCTTTGGTCTAAAGTACATTTCAAATGTCATGCGATACCGAACAAGTCGTAAGCTCGCAACATACGAGAACAGAGCGCCGAGCGCCAGCTGCGGCCGGATGCAACCAGTTCCAACAAGAGGGATGCTAACAAGTAACAGTTCGGAAGGCTGTCTTCACGCGAATCGTGCGATATGAACTGTCCACCTTGTTACTGGGATAACTGCAGATGTTAGCTAGAGCGCCAACCAATTAAAATAGTACCAACAATTTATAAAATTGCGAGATATACATTACACTTCTAACTCTTTATTGCCAAGATAAGTTAAAACAGATTAAAACTGAGATTTACTGTCATCAAAAAACTGTCAATTTTAAATCCATCCATCCATGCAGAATATTGTCGCAAACGTAATCATGTCCCATGGTAAAATTGTCGAAACGTATATGGGCGAAAGAAATAATGACGAATTCAATTAACGATTTATTAAATTCAGGGTTAATTCATTTATGGCGGAAATTAGTTATAAAGAATTATGAACTAATAGTAGTTTAACATTTGGTAGCATAGCATACGGTTGTGGTAACTCCGAGGATGAGCTCTGGTTGAGTTCGAAACGCGTCAGTGTAGCTTGGTGGTGGTGATAGTTGTGTTTATGTGATTTGTGTGTGTTCGTACAGTGTGGAGATGGAGGAACTGCATGAACACACATTTCTTGCATAAACGTAACTATTGTAAGGTCGCGGGTGAGCAAAGTAATTGTTTTAGTTCATTAATATGGACCTCCGCAAAGTAACGCCTGATTCAATAAATTATAAATAAAGAATTATTTTTCCGGCGCAATTACATTTTGTCAAAATTCATTTTGAACGTTATTATTGTTGGTCATATTTCAAAATGGTCAATTCAAGTGGACGATTTTCTATTCATTTAAGGTAATGACAGAAATCTAAACTGATATTCTGTTCCTACTTAGACCATCATGAGAGAGAGAGAGAGAGAGAGAGAGAGAGAGAGAGATGTTTATTTACACATATTCGATACACAGGAAATACAGTTGACAGGAAAAGATACAAATATAAATCATCGAATAGTATAAAATAATCATAATTCTTGTTCGAACTCTTTGGCCGGATGCAAGCTGGATACACGTATATACTTGATTATCAACGACGGATACCGTCATCATACTAAATAGATCGAACGCCAATGACGCATGACAACTCTTGTACCTTGTACTTACTTGCGTTGAAAAAAATAATTACATAGATCTGATAAAATTGTTACGTCGTATTAGCCTGACAACCTGAAAAATTGATTTTGAAATCGCTTATCTAATACAGGGTGACATCTAAGACGTAATACAAAATTATATTTTCTAGATCCACTCATGATTACGATCAGCTTTTATTATGAGACCCAACTTCGAAAACGTAAGCACAAAATCGACGTCTCCATACAAGTTGTGAAACCAGTTGATTGCTTTTAGTATGGGAGGCTCAATTTTTTCTACTGATTTCGATATTATACCCCCATAATAAAAGTTGATCGTAATCATGAGTGGCTCCAGAAAATATTATTTTGTATTACGTGTTAGATGTCACCCTGTATAAAGGTTGTCAGCAGCAGTGCGACCGGTCGCGCGCGCCGCGCCGTCTGACGGCTGCGGCCACGCTCTCTAAACACTTAACATCGATACGGTATTCACTAGTACTTAGCTGCATAAGATGCGTTCACATCGAGAAAACTATGTACAAAGGACGGCTTTTTGAAGCAAATTCCGCAATCGATTACTAATCAGAAGCTTAGCGACGAGACTTCCGCATTTGTTCGTTGAAAATAAACCCTGGTCCTTTTCCTTTATAGCAGCACGTGATCGAGTGACAATCAGATCTGAATCGTGTAAGCCGTGTGCCGCTATGCATTATTTATTTATATTACGTAGGTACTGTACGGCCAAAAATATGGTCTACCGTCACCATTCTACGGTTGAAGTTCATTTGCACGTCATGATACAACGAGGTCGAGTTTCCCTTGCAATAATATGATTACAGTGACTAAAGACTTCACTCAGAAAAGTCAGCCTTAGCGATATTTAGATCTGGCAGAAGCTTTTGTCAAAACTGGTAGACCACTTTCTTGGCCGATCGTATATACCTTTACATGTGTATCGAAACGTGCGACTTTTGGTAGCCTCGTTCTCAGACATATAAGTTTATATGGAGGTCGATTAGTAACGAGCGGAGTTTGCGATTCCCAAAATATATATTGCGCGATCGGGCCACGACGCGGCCGGTGCCGCTGGGACGGCCGGCACGGCTGCCGGACGCCGGTGCTCTCTTAACCTACTTGTACTAGATTGTACAAAATATTTTTCTTTCACATAAATCTCTATATTTACAAATATACTCCGTATATACAATATACATAGAAAACTATAATATTATTTACAAGATAATAGCATCATGATTTAAAAATTGCACATTCGCAATGTCAGGAAGCTGATTTCAGATAAAAAAAATTTGCATACATAATCATAATCGATACGGTCGCGGCGATGAAATCACATGCGCGGGGACACTGCACTCATCGTCTGCGAGATCGCCGCACTTAATACTGTACTGCAGTCTCTTGTCTGTCGGCCTGCCGGTACCGCGGAGCCGGGCTCACTCTGGCATTGCGCCAGCTCGGTCTTTGAAGGGAGCGCTCCGATCTCGGTCAAATTAACTATTTAGTTCGGTCATATACTTCCTTTAGCTCCTATAGCTCCGATCGAACGAAACAAAGGTCATGAATTACGAACTAAAAGGAATGAATCACTCGAATGAATCTGTTTCTGTGGTCCGAAAATAGTATTCGGTTGGGTTCAAGAGTTGGGTTTCGTATTAATATTCATTTCTAAAACTTTTAAATGTGAAATATATATCTACGCGTGTACGTGTATTGTACGATTCCCCTCGTGCACTCTAATTTGCTCCACGTTCACAGCCGGATTGCCGCGGAGATGAAGGAGCGGAGACAGAGTCAGATTAAGATCATTCGTGAGGAGTTTGTTCCTTTCGGTCCTCGATGGGAATCGATTCCTTTTAGTGGTCAGTTCAGGAGCGACACGAGCCCGCGGTCAGTCCATCGCCGTCTATGGCTACCGCGTGAGGAAGGCGGGGTCGGTGTCGGCGGCGGCGCAGTAGAGGCGCTCGTCGCGCGACGCCACGCGCAGCGAGAAGCCTTCCAGCGACAGCGGCGGCCCGCTCACCACTTCCACGTTGCCCGCGTTCGCCTGCAACACAACGCACGATCACAATTATAATTGCAATCACTTAAATCTATTTTTTTTTATTATGAGAGAGGAAAACGAGCAAACGGGACATCTGATAGAAAATGATCACCACCGCTCATAAATATCAACCACTCAAAGAGAGTCACTGATCTGTTGCCGGCCTTTAAAAAGGAGAGGAAATAGGGGAGAGGTATTGGGTCCCCAGCGCTGTCCCTGACCGTACGAAACGTAGCAGGAGTACAGCTGCTTCACGCCGGTGTTCTGTGAGAGGGTAGTACTTCCCCGGCCCATTCGTGACGCAACGGCTAGCTACAACATGGCTCTACCACTAATAGTCATCCCCTTTATTTGGTTAACCCAGTATGTCATACTTGTCAGTCAGCGATGTCACACAGGATCCCATCGAGACTCGCTCTGAGCCTCCTCAGCAACGAGACGATCTTCTTGCGTATAATCGCCTGAAAACCTTTCGTGCAGACCTTCGCAAGCATAGTTGTAGTAAAGTGTGGTGACTGACCAGGAAGAGCGTGGCGAGGAACAGCCGCGACACGTCGGCGTCGTCGGTGGCGGCCTGGTGCAGCACGTCGGCGAAGGGCGTGGCGGGCGCGGGGGCGGGGTCGGGGGCGGGGTCGGGCAGCGCGGCCAGCGCGGCCGGGTCGGGCAGCGCGGCCAGCACGGCGCGGCCGAGCGCGCGCACGTCCAGGCCGCGCGCCTCGCCGGCCGCCGCGCGCGCCACCACGCGCGAGCGCCACGACACCCACTCCGGCGGGGACACGTCCAGCGCCTGCGCAGGACACACTACAACACTCGCTCCAACCTGACGCGTCACATGAGGGACCTCCGCAGAACAAAAATATAAAGGGGAATAAAAGGAAGCTTTCGTACGATTAGCTGCTGTCACTTGTACGAGAGTCATCCGTCATTAAAATTTTACTAAAATCATATTATAAACTTTGAATAGCGATGTTGACACCACCAATCGACTGACGTACTTTTTATGAGCTGCCATGACACGATTCTCCATAGAATTTGAATAGCAATAGCAACATATTACGGCACTTGTTCGTCAACTCGATCAACTAAGGGCCGGCACTCAATGACGGCATGGCATTTTATTACTATCAAGTTATTTTGAATCTTATTTCAATGACTTTAGAATTCATGTTACTTTATTTCGATACCACGATGATGCGACGTGTCGAGGGATGACGCAACGCATAACCAATAAAGTAACATGAACTCTAAACTCATTGAAATAAGATTCAAAATAACTTGATAGTAATAAAATGCCATGCCGTGCCATGGCTCAGTGAGCGCCGGCCCTAACTATTTATTTGTTTGAAAGCATCAAAAAATCTAATTTTGCAGTTAATCGAAAATTAATCTAGTTTTCAGGCCTAAACTACAGCGTTTTTTTTACTTGAGTCGTGTCTTGGAATTATTTTGTAATGGCGTCAACATCCCTATTTATTGATGTCTGGATATTTATTACTATTTCATGCTAAGACCGTTTGACGGGTTCTCATGAAATATGGCACACAGATACATAGTTTACCACGGACCATCGTAATATTTGGATTTCAAAAACCTTTTCAAAGCTAGAGGAGAAAAAGTTTTTCCACGCAGATTGCAAACGAGAAAGACAGTCTTCATGAACTGAAATCGTTTAGTTTCTCTTCGTCCACATTCCCATTTTGTCAACTTCCTAGTTCGTCAGCAATCCCATTTCGTTCACATTCCCACTTCGTCAACATTCCCACTTAGTCAACATTCCCATTTCGTCCACATTCTCATTTCGTCCACATTCCCAATTCGTCCGCATATACCTCAATCACTTCATTCCAAAACTTATCCACAAAATACAGTTTTTTTATTACGGACACAAGTACATTTTGATAACACTATTAATGTATTTTTTTTGACGGCACCAGATTTCCATCTGTAACAAAATAGTAACGAAATTGGTTATCTGAATAGTATTGACCCGCACCGTGCTTAGCAAGTATTTTTCTTAACATGAATACCTAAATCACAAAATAAAATCTTCCCTGAGAATTAAGCTAAGTGATAGATAGCGAAAACCGCATTAAAATCGGCTAGGAATGTTGACGAAGTGGGAATATGGACGAAATGGGAATGTGAACGAAGTGAACCAAAACGACTGAAACAATTAGTTACATTTATGAAAGAAATGCCTTTTTGAAATAGTGAGGTGAAAATATATCTTACCTAAGTGACATCATACATTACTGTAACTGTTATACAGACAGTACACTCTGCTGTATAATTGACCGAAAAAGGTGAGAGTATATTTTCTATTCGATTTGTATTCTAAATCTTACCACGACAAATAGCTGCACCGCCTCAAAAAATTTCAAATAATTATCAATCGTGTGTTTATTTTAACGTATCGCTAATCATCAACTCTATCGTCGACCAATTATTTTTTTAGTCGATCAAATCGTAACAGAACAAGAGTGGTAGATAAGAGTCAACATAGGTATAGTTACCGGCATGGGGGGTGGCGGGGGCGGCGAGGGCGCTCGCTTGGAGTCGTGCCGCTCGGCGTCGGAGCCGTGGTCGCTGGCCTCGAAGAAGCCGTCGTCGTCCGAGTCGCCGCCCGCCAGCGCCGCCAGCCGCGACAGCCGCGCCGCCGCGCCCGTGCCCGCGTCCGCCGCCGCGCCCCAGCCCAGGAACCCTGCCGACACAGCGCGATCATCACCACCTAAGCAAACAACTACACCCAGGAACGTCACACTTTCAACTCGTACCTACCCTCTAATTAATAAACAATTTTACAATGCATATGCTCGGAAAGTGCCTCTTGACGCGAGTCAACATATATAGAAAGTTAGTCATCCCAGCACACTTTCGCAAGTGTGAAAAAAAAATGTATGGATTTTACTTTCCACACGCGTGCGGAAAAGTAACTTTTTAAATTGCCAATCTCAAAAAGTTGTGTCCAAACTAGTGTTTAAAAAATAAGACTAGATAGTTGTGTCTTCATAATTCAGCTTTGCACAAATAAGAAAATGTTCGATGCAACCAAATAAATAGGTATTTACTGATAAAATAATAAAACAAATTGTTTTAAAATTAAATCACAAATTTTAATTTCGTCAAAAGTTTTGAAATAAAAAATTTAGTAAGTACTAAAATAATTCCTTGAGTCCATTTCGGACCGTACGACATCATGCGCGCGCAATCGAAATTCAACCAATGAGTTTTCAGTGCGCGCGCATGGCGTAACACGAACCAATCATGGCTACCCGTTCGCGAATGTCAACCAATGAGCTTTCAGTGCGCGCGCATGGCGTAACACAAACCAATCATGGTTTCCCGTTCGCGCCTGTCATGAAAACCCGCCACAGTAATGTTCATGAATTCAGTCCGGAGAATTAATTTAAGTTTAGTAAATTAAAATGGAGAGTTCAAGTGATGAATTTACATAGGACTTAACGCCGCCTGACGTCCTAGACCAAGCACAAAATTAAATGTGACAGCCTCCTGCACAAAATTAAATGTGACAGCCTCCTGCTGACTAAACCGATGCTGAAATATGTAAACATCTACGAGACTTTCCCTCAATGAAAGGTAAATAAGAACGCAACATCTTTTTCCGAAAATGTTTATGAGCGCGCGCAGACAGAGAGCGGTCTGGAGTTCCGAGTTCAGAGTTCTGCGTTCAGTGCGTTCTTTCGAATGTACTGAGTCTCTTACGATAACGCACACAGCAGGCGACTGGAACCTCTCGAGCGGTCAAGACACAGAACTCTAAACGCGGAACTCGGAACTCCAGACCGCTCTCTGTCTACGCGCGCTCTTAGCCCCAATTTTTTTCCTCGCTTAATGCATTGTAAAATGTTGTATGATATACGTGTCGAAAGTAGGAAATTCCCAACTCATGTCGGCTAAACCACACTCGCTTTGCTCGTGTGTTTAGATCTCCGCCGTTCGTTGGGAATAGCCTACTTTCCGCACTTGTATCATAAATAACTATTTCACTTCTCATGCTCTTAAAATGTTACTTTAGTACCTGCATATCGCGACTAAAGCTCCTTTTTGGTCTCTAGGACTAAAGTATTTTTTTTAATTTACTTTGGAAACCCCTAAACTGCCAATCACGCTGTTTGTGAATAGAGGATTACCGCCATTTTCAGTGACGTGTCCATACACGTGATTACGCGTAATTTTAAAGGCTTCCACAGACCGAAGCGTTCTGCGCACTCTCCGCCTCGCGCTTCGGTATGTGGAAGCCTTTAGAGCGTGGAAATAACCTCAAAATAACAACCGTGAAAAAATATTAAAAAAAAAAACAAAAAAAGATTTAATTTCGTGAAACACGATCTTGGAACACGATGAATGATTAGGATACGAATATAAATCTATTTAATTTCGAACTAAAGCCACACTCGCTCAACTCGGGTGGCTAAACATCTCGTATCATTATGGCTTGTTTTATTCTCTTGTTAAACAATCCACTATTATCCCAGTAACCGATAGTTCAGAGCCACAGCTTCAGGGTACCTGTCCATGCCGCGAGCATGTGAAAGCTACGCTACGAAACTATGTGACCGTTTCCACTAATGCTAAGCTATGAAGCCGTTCGAGAAAGATCCAGGCACGCATTTTTTCATATAAAAAAACATAGCTTAGTTAAATCATTTACCACCAGGGCTTTGCTATGTAGACCAACAACAACAACACTGAACAAGTATTAAAATGTGTGTATGAATATTGTGTAAATTTTGACTAAGAATAATTTTGATAATAGTGACTGCAATATGAAATAAATCATATTTTGTTGTTTTTGCTGTGCCCTTGCAGGGCGTCACATGGTATACCAATTTGTCTTTAAGATCCTTCTCTGTAATGTGACTTGCAATAAAGAAAATTTTATGATTGGTGGATATCAAAAGCATCCATAGCACCGCAGCATAGCACATCTCTGATGGTAAGGCACCCTTAAAAACAAAACCGACCGGCTGTCGTGTCGCAGCGCCCATCCGCTGAAGACGCCTCGGAGTGAGGCGAAACGTGTTCAAACTGTTATTATTAGTGGCGGTAGTCTTGGTTGTAGATTAACTGCAGTTTGCGTTGCATATGTTATTTTACAAGCTGAGGGCAGGAAAATTAACCGTATGAAAAACTGTAGTGTGAGCTGCGCCACACACACACACTAACACTCTCCCACTATGTAACTATATACATACAGGGGGCCCCGTACTTAGTACGACAAACTGAAATGGGAGATAGGTGGACCAAATATCAAAAAATGACCCCAGTAAAAGTCACACAGTTTTCGTGAAATTTCGATTTTTATCTGTGATATTCGGAATTAATTTTTCTTTGAATTTATTTTTATTGAAAAATAATTTTGAATACTTAGTTCTGTTATCAGATGCAAAAAAGAAACATTTTTAAAAACTATTGAAGTTTTTTATTTATTTTTATTTTTCAATTTAAATTATGCCTCTTCCCCTAAATTTTGCTCAAAAAATTTAAATGACTACCGTTTAGCTGAGTAACTTAAAAACATGTCCATTTAATGGACATTCAAAAATAATAAATAGCTTATCAAAAAAATATTTACTGGAAAAAATCTCCATACAAATCATTAAGTACCCTACAAATCCCGTTAAGCCAGTACTACCACCTTATGTAAGTTGAGGCTCAAGATGGATAAGAATGCACTCTGGTTAAATTTAGCAGCCATGCAAAAGTAAACAAATTAAAAAAACCTAAATTTCGCGTAACTCATTCATATTTGAACCCAATCTTACCGTTAATTCGGGTGTGTGGCTAAGTAAACAAATAACATACAAAATTATTTTTAAATTTCGAATTTCAATTTAGCGGCGTTTGAAGTCTTTGCGGTCAGTATTTTTTTAAATACAAAATTGGACAAGGCCTTTTTAAGTTTCAAGCAATCGCGTAGTTTGAAAATTGCAAACTAATAGTTTGGATTTGTTTCCAATTAGAATAAAAAAACCGTTAATCTGCGTGCTCTGGTTAAATTCAGCAGCTAGGATAAACTAAAACAACTTAAAATCTTAATTACGCATGTAATATTTGAAAATAAAAAAAGAAATAAAAAACAAAGTTAAAACTATAACAATTGCAATTTTCAAACTATAAAAATTGGTTTGTTAATTTAACAAAGCCTTGTCCAACTTTTTACAAAAAAAAATACTGCCCGCAAAGACTTCGAACGCCGCTATATTTATCATTTGTTTATTTAACCACACCCGAATTAACGGTAAGATTGGGTTCAAATATATTCATATTTCAATTTTTTTTTAAATAAAACACGCGATATTTAGATTTTTTTAATTTATTTACTTTTGCATAGCTGCTAAATTTAACCAGAGTTCTTTCTAATCCATCTTGAGCCTCAATTTACATAAGGCGGTAGTACTGGCTTAACGGGATTTGTAGGGTACTTAATGCTTTGTATGGACATTTTTTTTCCTATAAATATTTTTTTGATAACCTATTTATTATTTTTGAATGCCCATGAAATGGACTTGTTTTTCAACTAGTCAGCTAAACAGTGGTCACATAATTTTTTTTCACTACGATAGATCAAATCTTGACAAAAGTTTAGAAGAGGCAAAATTGAAATTGAAATAAAAATAAATAAAAAACTGCAATATGGTTTTTTGCTGGCGTTTGCGTCATCACAATGTGTTGTTTGTTTGTTTTTTTTTTTTGTGTTTAGTTTTTAAATGGGTCCCACTGAAAAACAGCGTTGCGGCTTGCCGCAACATTATGCTGAGTGGGGCCCAATTTATACTATTCGATGATTTTTTTAATTTGTATCTTTTCCTGTCAACTGTATTTCCTGTGTATCGAATATGTGTAAATAAACATCTCTTTCTCTCTCTCTCTCTCAATAGTTTTTTAAAATTTTTTTTTTGCATCTTATAACACAACTATTCAAGATTATTTTTGAGTACAAATAAATGCAAAAAAATAATTAATCTCAAAATCTTAGTGCGGGTGTAACATTTTTCAAAAAATCAGAAAAATCGAAATTTCTCGAGAAAGGTGCCGACTTTTACTAAGGTAATTTTTTGATATTTGGTGGTCATTTTTTGGATTTGGTTTGGCTCCCATTTCAGTTTGTCGTACTACTTACGGGACACCCTGTATAAGGTTCTTCATCAATCTAATAAACAGTATACACTACTAGACACTCGAGTTTCACTAATCCCGTTATTACGAAACATTATGTAGTATGAAACTGTGAACGCACCTCCGATGTCCAACAAGTCGATCTTATCCACTTCGTCGAAGCCGCGGAATTCTGGAATAAGAGAGGGAAACGTCAAACATCGGAAGCGACAGTAACTCGGGTCAGCCAGCATTTTAGCGAAAGCAGTCTAAAAGCGCTACCGAAGTAGGCGTCCTTTTGAAACCGCAGTCGAAGATACCCGCAGTGGACGAGGTGGGGCGTCGCGTAGCCTTCATATACTTCCCTGATTGAGGTTGAAACGAAGTCATCTAGCTCTCTGACAGCTGTCCCTCTGCCCTTGAAATGACAAGGTATCAACTGCTTTATCGTCTAAAAAACACGCATGCCGCGCCGCCACTCGCCGCGCCACCCACTGTAAGCAGGCTGGGCACGCACCCTGCAGCGCCGGCCCCGCTGCAGCCGCGCCGCCAGCAGCTGCAGTCTCCGCGCCGCCACGACCCGCGCCACCCACTGTAAGCAGGCTGGGCACGCACCCTGCAGCGCCGGCCCCGCTGCAGCCGCGCCGCCAGCAGCTGCAGTCTCCGCGCCGCCACGACCCGCGCCACCCACTGTAAGCAGGCTGGGCACGCACCCTGCAGCGCCGGCCCCGCTGCAGCCGCGCCGCCAGCAGCTGCAGTCTCCGCGCCGCCACGACCCGCGCCACCCACTGTAAGCAGGCTGGGCACGCACCCTGCAGCGCCGGCCCCGCTGCAGCCGCGCCGCCAGCAGCTGCAGTCTCCGCGCCGCCACTCGCCGCGCCACCCACTGTAAGCAGGCTGGGCACGCACCCTGCAGCGCCGGCCCCGCTGCAGCCGCGCCGCCAGCAGCTGCAGTCTCCGCGCCGCCACGACCCGCGCCACCCACTGTAAGCAGGCTGGGCACGCACCCTGCAGCGCCGGCCCCGCTGCAGCCGCGCCGCCAGCAGCTGCAGTCTCCGCGCCGCCACGACCCGCGCCACCCACTGTAAGCAGGCTGGGCACGCACCCTGCAGCGCCGGCCCCGCTGCAGCCGCGCCGCCAGCAGCTGCAGTCTCCGCGCCGCCACGACCCGCGCCACCCACTGTAAGCAGGCTGGGCACGCACCCTGCAGCGCCGGCCCCGCTGCAGCCGCGCCGCCAGCAGCTGCAGTCTCCGCGCCGCCACGACCCGCGCCACCCACTGTAAGCAGGCTGGGCACGCACCCTGCAGCGCCGGCCCCGCTGCAGCCGCGCCGCCAGCAGCTGCAGTCTCCGCGCCGCCACGACCCGCGCCACCCACTGTAAGCAGGCTGGGCACGCACCCTGCAGCGCCGGCCCCGCTGCAGCCGCGCCGCCAGCAGCTGCAGTCTCCGCGCCGCCACGACCCGCGCCACCCACTGTAAGCAGGCTGGGCACGCACCCTGCAGCGCCGGCCCCGCTGCAGCCGCGCCGCCAGCAGCTGCAGTCTCCGCGCCGCCACGACCCGCGCCACCCACTGTAAGCAGGCTGGGCACGCACCCTGCAGCGCCGGCCCCGCTGCAGCCGCGCCGCCAGCAGCTGCAGTCTCCGCGCCGCCACGACCCGCGCCACCCACTGTAAGCAGGCTGGGCACGCACCCTGCAGCGCCGGCCCCGCTGCAGCCGCGCCGCCAGCAGCTGCAGTCTCCGCGCCGCCACGACCCGCGCCACCCACTGTAAGCAGGCTGGGCACGCACCCTGCAGCGCCGGCCCCGCTGCAGCCGCGCCGCCAGCAGCTGCAGTCTCCGCGCCGCCACGACCCGCGCCACCCACTGTAAGCAGGCTGGGCACGCACCCTGCAGCGCCGGCCCCGCTGCAGCCGCGCCGCCAGCAGCTGCAGTCTCCGCGCCGCCACGACCCGCGCCACCCACTGTAAGCAGGCTGGGCACGCACCCTGCAGCGCCGGCTCCCGCTGCAGCCGCGCCGCCAGCAGTTGCAGTCTCCGCGCCGCCACGACCCGCGCCACCCACTGTAAGCAGGCTGGGCACGCACCCTGCAGCGCCGGCCCCGCTGCAGCCGCGCCGCCAGCAGCTGCAGTCTCCGCGCCGCCACGACCCGCGCCACCCACTGTAAGCAGGCTGGGCACGCACCCTGCAGCGCCGGCCCCGCTGCAGCCGCGCCGCCAGCAGTTGCAGTCTCCGCGCCGCCACGACCCGCGCCACCCACTGTAAGCAGGCTGGGCACGCACCCTGCAGCGCCGGCTCCCGCTGCAGCCGCGCCGCCAGCAGTTGCAGTCTCCGCGCCGCCACGACCCGCGCCACCCACTCGCCGCGCACGGTGAACTCCCGCTGCTCGCTCAGGTACACCGCCAGCTCTGCACAGACACGACCGCGTAGGTACATTGACCGTCCTCACACAGCGTTGGCGAGACGTCCCGATTTTTGGCCCGAAATTATATGTCCCGCTTTTGGGAGATTGCTCAACTGTGAGACGAACGTCTGGTAAAATAACGTATTTTCATGACTTCATGGCTACGAATAATAATTCTCTGGAAGAGTAATCGCGTGCAGTTACAGCTTCGATTGTGATTTCACTTACGCAGACAAACTAATAGCAATTGAAACGTAACACTAACACTTTCTCATAGAAAAGCTGGCATGCGATTGGTCCGCGTTTAGGTCGGCGCCCCGCCCCCAATCCCGCCCCATTCCCGTGGACGACATTATGCAGTATTACGCTAAAATAAATAAGCTTGTTTACAAGTGTATTTTTGAAGTGAAACTTCTAATGCGACTTCCAACAAGCGTTGCGTTAAATACAATATGCACGAGCCGTTTAGACCAAATTATACACCGTTACATACAATATTTTTCTACTTCATCCAACTAACCTCGAGTTAACTCAACTAACCCCGAGCTAACTTAACTAACCCCGAGTTGAGGCGAGGTACCTCTAAGAAACGTAATTTTTAATTTCATTTTATTTAGAAACGGTAATGATTAAACACGTGAAAAAAATATATGTTGCTTCTGAGACCTTTCTGTAAGTACGTCGGGCACTCGTTACATAATTGGACAAACTTCGCTCGATAGAAAAAAAATCCAAACATACCCCTATTTTGTACCTTTAAACTCATTTCATTTCAATATTATACTACTTGATGTATTGAAAGTCACATCAAAATAAACGTCTGTAATGATGTAATGTCCGTCGGGTTTAATTTTGTTAATTTTGTAAAACATATAATTTATAACCCAATATTAACGAAGTTCACGGCACGATTTACTGGCGCCCCGCTGCCAGCCCGCCGCTCAGTCCCGAGCGGAACGTATTGGAGGTCGGACGCTTGCTAATTTTTGAAGCGCTCCACATTACGACTAAATATCCTTGATGTGGGTAGTAGTATCATCATTTATTTCTGTTATTTACCACTATTCAATGTAACCGCCACACACAAAAAGAAACACCCATCCACGCAACTATACACAGTACACAGTGTACAAAGAATAACAGTACGGGCACAGAGTAAAAATGTAACCAGTTATTCAACTTCATACCAGAGCGCCCGAATCGACGCACGCACACAGCCAAGCGTATTACACGGCCGCTAAGTAATCTTCGGAATACAAAACAATGCTGCAGTCCCACGCGGCGCGCCGTCTATGACGCTTGGCTGTGTGCGTGCGTCGATTCGGGCTCTCTAGTATGAAGTTGAATAACTGGTTACATTTTTACTCTGTGGTACGGGTCTATCAAATTTTTTACAAGTGCCTGTAATATAAATTCGCAATTATTGACAAAATTGCCACAGTACAAAGTTTACTAATGTTACCGCTGCAATCGCCGAAATGATAATTCTTATTATTTCAGCATGAAGGTGACAAAGATGACTGTTTCACACATCTAAATATACACGATGATTTTTAATCGGTGATCAGGAGTTGAAAAATCTTGATCCCTAGACCAAAATGGAATTTAATAGATGAGATCTTAAAGCAATGAGGTATCTGGTTCATTAATAAATAAAAAAAAATGTTAAAACTTCTTCCATCCACCGAATGCATGGTCATCCTACATTTGTTTTAGTTAAGTAGTTCCGTCAAGTGTCATCGCTTTGTCGGGAAATTTGACATGTATGTGATCTAGAAAAATTGGTTCCTGATCACCGATTAAAAATCATCGTGTATAAAAGAAGAAACTGACTGACTGACTGACTGAAATATCAACGCACAGCCCAAACGGCTGGATCTAGAGATTCCTAATTGGGATGCACCAAAAAAAATAACCTATAGTTTTTATATTTTTTTTGGAAAGAATAGGATATTTTAAGACACCATTTTCATCGATTTTGAATTTGGTTGAGTATTTAATTTTTTATATTTTTTTTTAGAAATACGTTGGATGACGTCACAGTGAGAGAGCCACGTTCCATAGCCTAGAAAAATTCAAGTCGTACATAACATAACCTGTGGCACTACCACGGCACTACTGAGACCCTACTACGAAGTGCATAATTCGAACTTCGTTTCATGCCGTCCCGCTCACGCTAATATGATTTGACACGAGAGTGAGAGGGATGATACGATACGAACTTCGAATGTTGTAGTAGTGCCCCTGATTTGTCTTGTCACTGTCAATATTACAAGCACGGCTTAGGGTCCTAAATGAACCATGACAAAATAGTTTTATTTATTTCTCTCCTTTTAGCTTCGATTATTCCTGTTTGTTTAATGATGTGATAGTAAATAGATATTTTTTATTAAAATCTGATATTTAAATTCTTTCATATTTACTTGTAACGTAGTAATTTAATAATTAAATTTGTAAAAATACATTGCGAGTATTGTATACATTTCGGACTTTATGATAAATGACAACTGTTTAAAGCCAGGTGTGCATCATGTGATTAAAGTTCTGTCTTTGTCACTCTTTGCTATTATAAGCGGGACAGCAACATTTCAAACTGTCAATTTGCTTTAGAGTGTAGACCTGCTTTATATCTGCCTTTGTGACGATTCACTGCAGGGGTCAAATGAAGGTCATTACTTAAATTTTCTTTATTTAATTCAGATTATCATATTTTTGGAATCTGATTTCTGAAAACGCTTCACAAAGCCTATTTCCCCAAACGGTTTTCGATTTATTATACGTTGCCAAAAATTGGGACATCCCAATTGCCAAAAGGTTCCTTATAAGGTCTAGAGGTGCACTAAGAAAGGATTTTTCAAAATTCACAACTTAAGGGGGTGAGACGGGGGTCCGAAGTTTGTATGGGGAAACAAGATTAGTTGACTATTTTATTCGAAATTTTTCAGGAGTACTAACGATAAATGAGTAAACACGTGTTTCAGGTTTTTTGAGAATTCAACCCCTAACGGCACTTTCACACTGGCAACGTCCCGTTTTTTGCGGATCCCGCAAAACCGAATGCTCGTGTGAATGTTACCACAGTAGCACGTAAGCTACTAAACGGGATCCTGCAAAAAAACCGAACCCCCAAAAAAATGGAAAATGGAGTGACAAGGTCTGGAAATCAACATGGGTATTGTTTCTATGGTTTATGGACCGTATCGGGTCGCGCTGGTTACGAAAATAGCAACAATTTTAAAATCCAACGTGGCGGACGTGAAATACCATCTCCCACGGTGGGGTGCGATGGGATTGAAATATCTAAATATCAATATGGGTGTCGTTTTTATGTTTTTTTTTTGGGACGTTAATTACGAAAATTACATCGATTTTGAAATTTAATATTGTGGACTCCTGACACCTATCATTTTCCTAAAGTTTATAATCTCAGTGACTTTTAGGTTATAAACAATATGGAAATGACAGGTGTCAGGATTTACTTCTTAACTGCCGACCACTATGTATACGCTCATTTTTTCATAAATCTCAAATTCGGTTTTTACAATATTGACTTAGACCGCTGACTACCGACACAGTGCCACTTTAGCAATTGTGTAGTGTGTGGGAGCGTGAGAAGTATGGTGTCATATGGCTTACGAGGCTCCTGCGAGTGTATACATATTTTTAACCACTTGATCCGTTAAGAATGACCGACACCTACCGTTATTTGTATTTTAGCGCCATATATAGTTTAGTTTTGTATCTAACTGAAATTCTGGAACTGTACAAGCTGCAGACAAAGAAGTATCCACTTCGAAAACGTTTCATATTTTACATTTATAACACAAAAGACTAAGTAATTGCACCTAAACATTTAAATTACATGTGATCTTGGTCTCGGTCGCAACTTACAGTACTGTAAATTATATTACACTGTTGCTGGCAAGCGTGACCTCCGTCGGCGAGTTCACGGCGCGCGCGGCGATCGTAGCTTTTGCGCGGGCGGGGTGCGGGGTGTAAATTAACGTGGCGCGCTTCAAGAACCTCGCCTTAACTCAACTAACCGCGTGTTAACTCAACTAACCCAGAGTTAACTCAACTAACCCCGAGTTAACCCGACTAAGCCCGAGTTAACTCGACTAACCCCGAGTTATCTCAACTAACCCCGAGTTAACTCAACTTACCCCCAGTTAACTCAACTCTAGGCAGCAGTGTTGAGTGTAACCCACATTTAAAACTTGATCGTTGTGCCGTCTAACGAACCTACGAACCCCCCCCTCCCCCCCCGCCTTACGAATTTTCGATCAGGGTCACGTGTCCTGACGCGAAATTAACATTTTTTACCCATCCCAATTAAGTGCACAACGCCGCTAAAGAAGTTTTCATTTCAATAATCTGTGGCAGCAAAGTGTATCGTAATATCGACATTACGAAACAAGTGCTGTTATGAGGAATAGAGTAAGTATAGACTCTTCTGAAGTCATATTATTATCTATGTTCTTATTTATTTTTTCGCGACCATGTAAAAAACAGATAAAAGTACAGAAGTAGAAAAAATCATTTGTAATAATGCATAATACCATCCTTAATACTAGAAAAAAAATACATATTTTATTTGAACACATCACTTGAGAGTTACTTATTATACTCAATGGAAAGAATAATCTTGGTTACATGTTACATAACACTTTCCAGAGTCGTCAAGTATGGTGTTCTAAAATATTTATTTACTTGCATATGAAAGGTGAGTCCTGTGTTTTTCATATCTGAATGGCTTCTATACCACTTCACACAACACGACGGCATATTTTTCAAATCAATTAGCGCAAAAACACAATAATAAACTCAATGGAAACTTTCTACGGAGCGACTGCACGACTCGAGTGTCACGGCCGAACTGGCGCGCCGCGCGGTACATATTTTAAGCCCCACCCGCCGCGGTACATAGTGAGTGGAGTGATTTCTCGGGCTTAGTTACGCTTCAAGAGAATTATTATTCGTAGCTTCATGGCTTTTTTACCGGACTGCAAGGAATCTATGACCAGGGACCTATGTTTTTTGCTATCTACTATCTTTTTCTTTTTAACTTACTTTTTGCTATAAGCGTAATTTGGAATTCAAATACATAAATAAATAAATATCACGGGACAATTCACACCAATTGACCTAGTCCCAAAGTAAGCTAAGTAAAGCTTGTACTATGGGTACTAGGCAACGGATAAACATACTTATATAGATAGATACATACTTAAACACATATTAAACACCCAAGACCCAAGAACAAACATTCGTATTTTTCATACAAATATCTGCTCCGACACGGGAATCGAACCCGGGACCTCAAGCTTCGTAGTCAGGTTCTCTAACAACTAGGCCATCTGGTCGTCTAAAATAAAACGATGAAAATTGAAAAACACTGAGCTTTAAGTTTTTTAGTATTCTTTTCGACGAAAGACTCGAATCTCGCTTTTTTTATTCAAAAAATTTAAAGAATCCCGATTTGCCCAAAAAAAAAAAGCTGGTAACGTTCTCGCACCACGCCACATAGCATCCCTTCATACCGACCATCGTTATATAGAAAACCCGGGCATTACCAGTCGCAAAAACACTCGATTGAAAAAAGAATATAAAGTATTTTTTTTTAATAATTAGACCGAATGCTTATACACTGACGAGCAAAAATAAAGGGTCGGTTACAAAAATGACGATAACTACAAAACCCGCTGTGATAGCTTCTTCGAGTAAAATGAGTTTAGTAGAGTTTCATTCTCAATTAAACTTTTTCTTGTTAAGAATGAAACTCATTTCACTCGAAGAAGCTATCACATCGGGTTTTGTAGTTATCGTCATTTTTGTAACCGACCCTTTATTTTTGCTCGTCAGTGTAGTTTTGCAAAGGTCGCTGACTTTCTGAAAAAAAAAAAATACCGACATACGATTTGGATTGAAATCGGCTGCCATCAGAATTTCGGCTGTTTCGCTATCAGAATAAGGTGTTTCTTAGCCAGGCCATTCTGGGTTATGGACAAATATTTGATCAGAACGGAGCGAGCAAACATAATCCAATAGGCCTGCGAATATAAACAGGTGTGCGACCCGCAGAAAATACTGAATACAAAAAAAAAACCGGAAAATTGACTGTTTCGTAGCATCTAACACTATTCGCATATCAATAAATATCAGGTCCATTCAAAATTATTATCTTAAGTAAACCAAAAGAAAAATGTGCTTTTAAATTGCATACAATTTCAGAGGGTTAAACTAGACATTGCGTTATTTTAATGGATCTATTATTAAGTATTAGAAGCAAACTATGGAGTTGCGTGCGCGTAGCTATCTTTGTGAATATTTAGTGAGCGGCGAGGTCAGGGGGCAAGCGTCAGCTTAGCATGCCGACTCAAGGGCGCCCGCCCCGCGCGCAGCTCACGCGGCGGCAGACAACACTCGCTAGTTGCACTGCTACTGTCTCCTATAGTGATAGTGGCAACCCCAATTTTGGCAAACAGTTGCCACAGTTGAATAACCTTTCACGTGAACAATCTGTGTAAATAATGGCCAAATGGTACCAGCGATACCTAAAATTCTTAATACCTACCTATGTTTTTCGTAAATTCGAGTTTTGTCACTAAGGGGAAAAAACCGGCCAAGTGCGAGTCGGACTCGCGCACCGAGGGTTCCGTACAAATTTATATGTATCTATGAACATCCAGTCTTAGCAGTCCCCTGCTATGCTTTTCACAATTTTTCTTTTATCTGTGCTATAAGACCTTGCTTCGTACCAAATTTCAAGATTCTGAGTTCACGGGAAGTACCCTGTAGGTTTTGATTCCCTTGCGAGTGTCGAAAATTTGCGGCATAAATGGCTGTATTTTTTGATTGAGTTGGCTTAGAAGTTTGATTTTTTCACAGCTCCAAGGGACAGTGGACCCGAGTATTTGATATACAGTGGTGGTCATACAATTAAGAACGATTTGAAGTTTCCGATTTTTTTTTATCTAAATCATGTCATATGTCTAGTTGTGTTCCTTCTTAGAAGTAACAAGTTATGTTATAAAATAGCCACATGGATAGAGCAAACGGGATTAAGAATAATAGTGTATAATTGCTAACATTTTTTTTTACAAATTTTATTTGTTCTCTATACTAATAAATTCAAATAGTAATGAAGCTGGACAAATAATTAAGAACGATTTATTAAACTGCTCGAGAGTTGTTTTATATGAAACTTAGATTAAATAAATCATATTAATGTGAAGTTGGTATAGAAAAAAAAAGCAATTTAATACATTTGAATTAAAATTAATAGTTAGTAGCATGTCCACGGCTTTTAATTACGGCTTTACACCGGCGAGGCATTGAATCTATCAATTTTTGACATTTCGCAAGAGAAATAGAGTTCCATTCTTCTAAGAAAACGTCGTACAGCTCTCTCAAATTGCCACACTGTCGATATGAAACCTTTTTCTTGACTTCGCACCAAAGATGCTCTATTGGGTTAAGATCTGGGCTGTTGGCTGGCCAATCTAAGACAGAAACTGATTGTGATGTGAGGAATTCCTTAACGGTGCGTGCAGTATGCTTTGGATCATTGTCGTGCTGGAATGTCCAAATAACCGGAAGCACGTCTTCGGCATATGGTAACATTGTTTCTTGCAGTATATTTTTGTATTGGAATTGATCCATGTTTCCTTCTATCAGCCTAACAGGTCCAACGCCATGTCCAGAAAAGCACCCCCAAATTTTCACATTTCCCCCGCCATGCTTTAATGTCACTTTTGTGTACTTTGGGTCGAATGCTTTATTCGGAGGGCGTCGTACATATCGTTTTCCATCAGAACATACCCTATTTATTTGTGTCTCGTCAGAAAAAAGAACGTTTTTCCACTGTCTGACTGTCCAGTTTTCATACCTTCTTGCAAATGCAAGTCGGGCTTGCCTATGACATCGTTTCAACATAGGCACCTTCCTTGCTATCCTTCCGTTCAACTTATTTTCTACCAAACGCCTTCGAATAGTGCGTGCAGAGATTGCTGAAGGGTTTTTTCGCCAAAATATTCTTTTCTCAACTCATTAGACCCTTTAAAAGGATTTTGTTTTGCCAAACGAACGATATTTCGATCATCTCGACGAGATGACTTTCTCTGTCTAGGTCCACGTGGAACGTTTGAAGTAGTTTGATACGTGGAAAAATGCTTTACGGCATGGAAAACCATTGTTTTTGAACATTGCAGATAGTCGGCTATCTTTTTATACGACCAATTCTTCTCGCGAAGTTTTATTATTACTTCTCTTGTAGATTTATCACAACTTTTATTTTTCCCCATTGTTTTTATACGAAGTAATCACTTTTAAGACTTTAACAGCACGAAATGGCGCCAAAATTATTCGAATAATAATCTACAACCACAGAGCCACACAGTGTTCTCTATTTAAATTTGAAAAAAATAATAAACTATTCCAGCGTTCTTAATTACGTGACCAGCCAGTAAGTACTAATACTAGGTTCAGATCGAATGTATTAAGTTTCTCTATTAATTTTTTAACCAACTATGTTGCATAAATGAATGTACCGGTAGTACGGAAAAGTTTCGCAATACCGAGAGAAATAAAAAAAATACGGGCAATTAGTTATACTTGTTACTTTGAAAAAATCATCTCAATAAATAATCGTTCTTAATTATATGGCCACAACTGTAAATTTCAGCTTGATACCTCCACGAGTTCCTGAGAAAAAGGGTCTTGACAGACGGACGGACGGACAACAAAGTGATCCTATAAGGGTTCTGCTTTTTCCTTTCGAGGTGCGGAACCCTAAAAATGCCCGTTTAAGAGTCAAAAAAGTTCGTTCGTTCACCGTTTACAATTGGCGTTGCAGCATACAACAACGGAAGGAAATAATAACAATGCTATTTTCAGACTTTCGTTAGTCAGTTATAACTTAATAACACCTTTTTATGTGTTGTTCTAAACGACGCGAATATCCATGAATTTTGAATCTAACGCAATGAGTGCTCGCGAGAGCCGCGTACCTGCAGTGATGAATATCTTGCCGGCGCCTCGCTCGTACAGCTCGTTGTCCGTTTTCCGTTTCCGGCGCAGCGCCGGCGTCGTCACCTCCTCGACCGGCGCCGGCGCCGCCTCCTCGGCCGGCGGCGGCGGCGGTTCCGGCTCTTCTGCGGACGGACAACACGTCACTATGGTTGGGAAAACGACAATCTTGAAGCCTAAGAATCGAAAAGGCAAATGGCACAGCACAAGGCTTACAAAATCGATGGCTGCTATGAAGTTTAGACAGTCTAGAACATATATCCCTAAAATTTTGTGGCTCGTAGACACCTAGCCATATTTTTCAATTTTAGTAGATCCCGTGATTACTTAACATTTATTTATCACAAAGTACTTAATCGACTTCGAATGTGATTTATTCGTGCACGTAAACCCCTCGCAGGTCTTCGTCGAGCCCTGGGGATAGATAATTATAGACCATTTTGGGTATCACTAGTCTAGAAACGCGGCTTCGGCCCTTCTCGACGAATTTACCACGGACGGACAGCGGAAGACCTAACACCGGGGAAGTCTTCGAGAAACAGCCATTCTCAGTTGCGAGATGATCGCGCAGACGAAGAACTTTAGATAATAGAAGTCGTCTGCGGGCGGAGTCTGCGAGAGGGGTACCTGCAGGGAGCGGCGTGGAGGCGACGAGGCGGTCGTCGTCGAAGGGGTCGGGGTCGGGGTCGGGCGGCGGCTCGGGCGGCGCCGCGGCCTCGATGGCGGCCTGCAGCTCGCTGAGCGGGATGGCGCGCAGCCCCGCCACCCCCCCCGCCCCCGCCGGCCGCGCGCCCTCCTCCAGGTCGTCCACCAGTAGTCCGCCCTGCACAACACCACTACGAGTCAGCTGCCGTCTCGTTACAACACGCCCTATTTCAACACCTGATAGGTGCGACAATGTGACGCTCCAAATCTTATGTGTAACTGTTAATCGCGTAAAGCCATCTCGGAAACAAACACGTAAAAAGTGTGGAATAGTTCCTCTCGTGTCAAAATTACCAGATCATTTTTGAATATTGGGACAGACTGCGAATGTCACTAACATACTCGACTCCTTTGAAATTGTCGAACACACGGATACACGCGACCGCAATCACTATATCTTTCTAACCCCATCCTAGGGGTGCCAATCCATCAGAGATATGCGTTATGCTACGTTCCACATAGCATAGCAGTAGTGGAAACAGGTTCAACTAATCTATATTTTTTATATGAAAAAATCCGTGCTCGGATCTCCCTCCAACAACGGTTAGATAGCTCAGCATTAGTGAAAACGGTCACATAGTTTCGTAGCGTAGCTTTCACACCCTCGCAGAATCGCTGAGCAATCTCTGGTAGAAAGGCACAACATGAAAGAAACGGTGCGAATGAATGTAAAGCGCGCCAGAGTATACGGGTAGGGGCCGTATCGGAGTGGGGGGTATGGGGTGTGCGCTCACGTGCAGGCGCCAGGTGACGTGGAAGTCCTGCAGCAGGCCGACGGGCTCCCCCGCGTAGTCGGCCAGCGGCGCGTCGGCCGCGCACAGCACGCGCGGCTCCAGCTCCACGTACATGCGCGGCAGCGTGGGCGGCGGCCGCGCGCCGTCCGCCTCGCGCCGCGCGCCCGCCGCCGCCGCCAGCGCGACGCGCGCCCAGCCCGCCGTCGCGCCCGCGCCCAGCGCCGCCGACGCGCGCCGCTTGCGCCGCCCCGCGCTCGCGGCGCCCCCCGACCCGGCGCCCTCCGCCTCCACCCCGGACTGAGACAGCTCACTGGAACACCAAGACCATTAGCACGCTTTCATTCGCGCGGCGAGATAATGAACAGTACGAGTGTGAGACGAACGAAAAATGACAGATTTTTTTGCATACTTACGAAATAGTTAACTTTATAAAAAAACCGGTCACGTGCAAGTCGAACTCGTATCGTATATGAAAGGTTCTGTCTGTACCTCCGTACAATGTTTTATAAACATCGATTTAAAAACACTGTAAAATAAACACGATTCTTGTATGACCTCTCCCTTTCATTCTTAACTTCATCGTAATTTTAGTATTTCTTGTTATAGCGGTCACGATAATAATAAAATAATACATAATCAGTGAAAATTAAGTGTCTATTAGAAGAGAAAGATAGAGCCCTATGACAGACAGCGCAGTCTAAGTAATAGGGTCTCGTTGGGACTCTAAGGGTACGAACGAAGCTCAAAAACGAGTAGAACCAGCACGTCAACAAAACACGCGAGTCATAATTGAGTGCAACCAAACTGAGCATCGTCACAGCGGAGTCATACGATTCGCTATGATGAAATTGTTTATACCTATGTGATAGCTTGGAGGTAGAATAATAAGAGTTCAATCAAGATTATGTTTTTCATTCGAAGCTGTGCTGTACATAGAACTGTGAGATAAATTAGGTATCGGTTTATCAGATTTTTAAGTAAACTTCGTTATCTACTCCTTTCGCGGATACTAGGTCGCTTTGCGACGATCTTGCGCGGCGCGGCGCGCGGCGGCTTCCGGACTCACTCAACTATTACGTTCGAACTAATTTAATTTGTATTAGGTTCACCCAGGGTTCACCCTACAACCTTTTTAGGGTTCCATACCCAATGGGTTCTAACGGGACCCTGTTACTGAGACTTTGCTGTCTGTCTGTCACAGGGCTCTATGTCTTAAACCGTAATGGCTATCCACTAGAAATTTTCACCGATTATGTGTTATAGTGGCTGTTATAACAACAAATAGGTACTAAAAATAAAAAATAAAGAGGGTCCTAGGCAATGCGACAGCCAGCAGTTGCTAGGCACCGCGAGCGACCCTATGATGTTCGGATGTTTACCTACCTATAATTTTGCGATGTTAGTGCTTACATTTTTAGCGATTATTTACTAAACTGTTTTTAAAACATTGTACGGAAGTACTGAACCCTTCGTGTACGAGTCCGACTCGGTCTTGGCCACTTTTTTGAAGTAGTCACATAAATCTTGTAGCACTGGACTACCAAGTATGCAGACGTAGCCGGGCTCAGACGGAGCTGGTCATGATTGGTTATGTTCTTGTAGTGGTAGAGCCATGTTGCAGCTAGCCACTGCATCACAAATGGGCTAGCTCGTCCGGGGCACTACCACTCACTCACAGAACACCGGCGTTAAGCTTTCCCCCTCCCCTTCCCCTACTCCCTCTCCTTTTTTAAATGCCGGCATCAGATCAGTGACACTTTGAGTTGGTGATATTTATGGGCCGTGGTGATCATTTTCCATCAGACGACTTGATTACTCGTTTGCCTCCCCTCTTAAAAATGCACTCACTTGGTGCTGTTCTGCAGCGACTCGCTGACCTCGAGCACGTGCTGGTAGAGGAAGTCCACCTTGCGGCCGTAGATGTTGGCCGACTGCTGCAGCAGCAGCGCCAGCTCGGGGAAGTTGGGCGCGCCCGACCCCGACCCCGGCCCCGACCCCGACCCCGACCCCGACCCCGACCCCGAGCGCGACGACCCCGGCGACGCGCCCTCCGCCTCCAGCGCGTGCAGCCCCGCCTCCGTCAAGTACTCTTCCAGCAGCTGCAATTTATTTATTTATTTTCGGAAAACCGCAACAGATTACAGAGTAGGTTAAACTTGAGATAACATAAAAGCCAATCAGGTGTAGAATTTCAGAAATAAAAAAAAAACACAAATTCAAAAAAAGTACGCGCGCAATCGGTCAATCAAACCACCCAATGTAAACACCTTGTCGTTATGAGGGGACCCTAAGGGCCTAAGCACACGGCGTATTTTTAACGCGCCGTCGACGCGCGTTTGTATCGATACAAACGCGATACGCACGCGGGTTATTTAAAAAACGCCGTGTGCTAGGGGCCCTAAAGCTGTTCTAATGGAATGTAAAACGCGCTGAAAACGCGCGTTCCTAAAACGCACGTCGACGGCGCATTAAAAAAACGCCGTGTGCTTAGGCCCTTAGGCTAGTCATGGAGAGAAAGCATTATTCTGAGCCAGCTTTACAAGAAATGTTACAATACTTGAGTATCCCGTTAGTCCCTGTAGTGCAGAGCACGAGGAAACGCCACAGTTAAGCTGCGAACTAGACGCCGGCGGGCCGCGGCGCGGCGAGACTTTCGTGTTCATTGCGTGTGCTGCCAGGCAAAGCTCTAAACGCACAGTCAGCGGAGGCGTGGTGGTGACGGTTGTAATATTCTAATTTGTATGAACGTGTTCGCGGTACGGAACCGCACAACAGTTCATACAAGTTAGAATATTACAACCGTCACCGCCACCGCACCGCCACGCCTCCACGGTCTGTGCGTTTGGAGCTTAAGTACTGTGCGACGAACGTATCAGCCGCGCAAAGAACAGAGAACGCGCTTGTTGCTTCGGTGCCCGTCAGGCGTCCAGTCCTCGGCCGGCGGACCAAAATATTGGCTCAGGACGACTTCGTCCGCAGTCCCATTTCGCCACCTTCTTAAATCGTCCTCATTCTCACATGGTCAACTGTTCTTATTCTTGTCCGCATTCCTACGTGGGCCACTGTACCAACTCGTCAACATTTCTACTTCGACCACTGTGCCAACTCGTCAACAGTCTTATTTCGACTACAGTTCTAACTCGTCAACATTCCTATTTATACCAAGCAACACTGTGGTCGAAATAGGAATGTAGACAAAATGGGATATTGAAGATATCAGAAAGTGGACGAGTTAGGAAGATGATGATTTAGGAATTGTAGACTGACGACATGGCACTGTGGACGATTTAAGAAAGTAACGAAATTGCACTGGACGAAGTCATCCTGAGCCAAAATATTTTGTGTATAGGAAATGAATGAACTTGATCAGGTCCCAGTGGGATAATAAATAATGCAAGAGTATTTAAAAGCACTAGTACTATTCGCTTGTACTTTCGTTCAGTTATTTACGAAGGCTTAGACAGCTACGAGGCTACGACGTTTATGATGGCGACTGCACTTTATTATGCTAATGGGCTTAGGTATTAGTGAAATAAAAATTAAACAAAAACATGGCACTGGTAGAGCTTGTCTAATTTAAAATGACGCGCACCCATCCACCGCATTCACGCACATCTGCCAGAGGCCCCAAACGCACATGTGCGTTCAATTGCCTGCAAAATTATGACAGCGGCACGGGGCGAAAGTCAAGAAAACGCATATATGCGTTGCTTGCTGGCAGTGAATGTGTTAAATTGAGTTTCAAATCCTGTGCGTAAATGCGGTGGTGGGGCGCGTCATTTTAAATTAGACAAGCTATAACAAAAAATTCATTAGATCAGATGATATCTTGGGAGAGATAAACCCACAGTTGTCAGATCAAGCCACAATGGAAACTCTGGCATACAAATGCCCACACGCAGTAGGTCTGCTCAGAATGTATAATGAATGACATACTGTTGTCACCCAACTATATTTGGTAACCTTTTCCTTAAGTTCTAAATTTAGCATTTCTTTCTGCAGTCTGGGCAATATTTCAGAATAGACTGGAATAGACAGTTGAATCGGGCGACATTTTGTTTAAGTCTTTATCTGTGAACTAAACCTGGTAGGTCTCCATGACTACTAAGTGGTGTGGTTGTTGATATCTCAGTTTAAAAAACAATTACACTCAGCAACTCTTTCAACTGTTGTTTTATATTATCTGATAAATATTTGTATGAAAATTCCAATATTTCAAAAATTATGAAATTTATGTAAATGTTAAACTAATCTGATAGCTTATGATTATGAGTTGGTAAATTAATGCTTATAGTTTTGGCTCTGGTTTTAGCGACATCTCTATAGGCCACACAATCTTCAAAATGGCTCTACTGATTTTGACAAAAATTTAGGGTTAGAACTACCTATTTTGGGATCTAGAAATTAGGCGAGCTGCTTAACTATCACCACCGCACTCACGCACAGGATTCGAAACTCAATCCAAGCTACAATAGACTCTATTGTAGCTCAAATTGAGCTCCAAATCCCGTGCGCAAACGCGGTGGTGGGGCGCGTCATTTCAAACTAGACAAGCTCTACTATGGAATACGTCGTCTTTTGTCAAATAGCTGAACTACCACAAAAGACGCCGAGTAAATCTGGTCCACTCAAGTACTACTTATTTAAGACTAGCTGTGCCCGCGACTTCGTCCGCGTGGAATAGTGACTTTGGGTGGGAAGGTTAAAAAGTAGCCTATGTCCTTTCTCAGGCTCTAGACTACCAGCAGGCTTATTGTCTAACGCTTCTGACGCTTGCCTTCGCAATCACTATTTCTTTCTGTCAAACGGTAGAAGTTGATGACAGAAAGAGATGGTGAATGCGAAGGCAAGCGTCAGAAGCGTTAGACAATACGGCCTCTGTGTACCAAATTTCATTTAAATCGGTTCAGTAGTTTTGGCGTGAAAGCGCGACAGACAGACAGAGTTACTTTCGCATTCATAATATTAGTAAGGATAGTAAGGATGAAAAGCTGACCAAATGTAAATCATGCTGACACTCTTTGAGTTTTATACAAATTTATCCTTGTAAGTCAAGACTTAAACATTTTGTGGTTTTGGAATTTTTGAACATAATTTAAAGTTCATATTTCATTGAAAAATTTTAATGTACAGTTAGCCAAGTAAGTCCTTTCCCAATGTTTGCCAATTGGGGGGTGTTACCCCCCCCCCCTGGCTACACCTGTGGACAGTTCTTATATGAGAATAAGAACAATAAGGCTGATTGTCACATTGACTTGTAAGTGAAATTAGCCTTTGATGTTTTAAGCCGTACAACTGACATTGAACCTTAGGGTGGTAAAGGAATTTCTTGGGCGACTACACCTGCAGAATACATTTCGCAGTAATTCTTACAATGCAATCATTATGTTATTTCTATGAAAAATATGATGATTGCGTTTCGCAAAATAAAATTGCATTGAACAACCGCTTTAGTCTAGTTGGTAGTGACCCTGCCTACGAAGCTAGAGGTCCTGGGTTTGAATCCCGGTAAGGGCATTAATTTGTGTGATAAGCATGAATATTTGTTCCTGAGTTATGGATGTTTTTCTATGTATTAAGTATTTATTTATCTATATAAGCTCTTCTACGAGCCCTATGTCCCTAACGAGGGATAACAGGAATGCATCATCATCATATAAGTATGTTTATCGTCATCTAGTACCCATAGTACAAGCTTTGCTTAGTTTGGGACTAGGTTGATTTGTGTAAGATTGTCCCAATATTATTATTTTTATTAATATTTTTATTTTACTGTCAATGGAAATCCAGCAGACTTATTGTCTAACACTCTGATGCTTACTTTCGCAATCACTGTTTTTTTCTGTCATCATCTTAGCCTATATACGTCCCAGAGGCATAGGCCTCCTCTCACAATGAGAGGGCTTGGGCCGTAGTTCCCACGCGGGCCAGTGCGGATTGGGAACTTCACATATACACCATTGAATTTCTTCTCAGGTGTATGCAGGCTTCCTCACAATGTTTTCCTTCACTGTAAAGCTCATGGTAAATTACAAATGTATGTTTCTGTCAAACGGTATAAAATGGTGAGAGAAAGAGATGGTGTAAGCAAAGGCATGCATCTTCATATTAGACAATATGGCCGCTGGAGTTTGGATTTTTTCCTATATTTGTCTTGTGGGTTGATCAACTTTTTTTTGTCACTCGTTGCTATAGTGACGGTCTCCTGGGTAACTCTTTAAACCGTAAGTTTATGTGATTAAAATTTGCCAAACATACATTTAAGTGGTAGTTTTAAACCCCTTCTACAATCAGTCATCTAATAAGCATGTTAGTTAATGTGACACAACATTTCTTCTAATTAAACTGTACTACTTTTGTCCCCTCACTGACGGGGCAGAATAACAACAAGAAATAGTTGATCCACCCTTGTAAGGACTTGCAACAGCAAAATTTTGATAATTCTTTGACAATAGGATATTCCTGCAGTTTTTGAAAGAGACCTTGAAGTATTTAATATTAATTTAGATTTTGCACCTGCCAGAACTAGAGTGACTGACATAAAATAAAATAAAAATAATAAATTTTTGTTTAACAACAATTGCCGACCCTTGTTTTAAATACAAATTAATCATTTGGTAGAGCTAGCTCTACAGCAGAAAGATTAATTGGAACTTCTGCTTTGGATCCTACCAGCTTATCACTGGTAGTGATGCAGAGTACTTCCTGCTCCTGCTGAGACAAACTAAAACTGCAATGATGATAAAGTCATTGCAGGAGTCTTGATCTGATTGTAGGGAATTCTCTATTGATTGTAATTAGATATTAAACTACAACTTTTAATCTTCTAATATGAAATAGAACTGATTCCAGACATGAGACTAAAGCTTGCTAACTAAATGATTTGAATTTTGCCCATGTATAAATACAGTGGTGGTCATACAATTAAGAACGATTTGAAGTTTCCGATTTTTTTTTATCTACATCATGTCATATGTCTAGTTGTGTTCCTTCTTAGAAGTAACAAGTTATGTTATAAAATAGCCACATGGATAGAGCAAACGGGATTAATAATAATAGTGTATAATTGCTAACATTTTTTTTTACAAATTTTATTTGTTCTCTATACTAATAAATTCAAATAGTAAAGAAGCTGGACAAATAATTAAGAACGATTTATTAAACTGCTCGAGAGTTGTTTTATATGAAACTTAGATTAAATAAATCATATTAATGTGAAGTTGGTATAGAAAAAAAAGCAAATTAATACATTTGAACTAAAATTAATAGTTAGTAGCATGTCCACGGCTTTTAATTACGGCTTTACACCGGCGAGGCATTGAATCTATCAATTTTTGACATTTCGCAAGAGAAATAAGAGTTCCATTCTTCTAAGAAAACGTCGTACAGCTCTCTCAAATTGCCACACTGTCGATTTGAAACCTTTTTCTTGACTTCGCACCAAAGATGCTCTATTGGGTTAAGATCTGGGCTGTTGGCTGGCCAATCTAAGACTGAAACTGATTGTGATGTGAGGAATTCCTTAACGGTGCGTGCAGTATGCTTTGGATCATTGTCGTGCTGGAATGTCCAAATAACCGGAAGCACGTCTTCGGCATATGGTAACATTGTTTCTTGCAGTATATTTTTGTATTGGAATTGATCCATGTTTCCTTCTATCAGCCTAACAGGTCCAACGCCATGTCCAGAAAAGCACCCCCAAATTTTCACATTTCCCCCGCCATGCTTTAATGTCACTTTTGTGTACTTTGGGTCGAATGCTTTATTCGGAGGGCGTCGTACATATCGTTTTCCATCAGAACATACCCTATTTATTTTTGTCTCGTCAGAAAAAAGAACGTTTTTCCACTGTCTGACTGTCCAGTTTTCATACCTTCTTGCAAATGCAAGTCGGGCTTGCCTATGACATCGTTTCAACATAGGCACCTTCCTTGCTATCCTTCCGTTCAACTTATTTTCTACCAAACGCCTTCGAATAGTGCGTGCAGAGATTGCTGAAGGGTTGTTTTCACCAAAATATTCTTTTCTCAACTCATTAGACCCTTTAAAAGGATTTTGTTTTGCCAAACGAACGATATTTAGATCATCTCGACGAGATGACTTTCTCTGTCTAGGTCCACGCGGAACGTTTGAAGTAGTTTGATACGTGGAAAAATGCTTTACGGCATGGAAAACCATTGTTTTTGAACATTGCAGATGGTCGGCTATCATTTTATACGACCAATTCTTCTCGCGAAGTTTTATTATTACTTCTCTTGTAGATTTATCACAACTTTTATTTTTCCCCATTGTTTTTATACGAAGTAATCACTTTTAAGACTTTAACAGCACGAAATGGCGCCAAAATTATACGAATAATAATCTACAACCACAGAGCCACACAGTGTTCTCTATTTAAATTTGAAAAAATAATAAACTATTCAGCGTTCTTAATTACGTGACCAGCCAGTAAGTACTAATACTAGGTTCAGATCGAATGTATAAAGTTTCTCTATTAATTTTTTAGCCAACAATGTTGCATAAATGAATGTACCGGTAGTACGGAAAAGTTTTGCAATACCGAGAGAAATAAAAAAAATACGGGCAATTAGTTATACTTGTTACTTTGAAAAAATCATCTCAATAAATAATCGTTCTTAATTATATGGCCACAACTGTATATCCCTTCATATGCTGTAAATTAAAAAAAGAAGAAAAAGCAGCATTCTAGTCATGTTTATGTTTACCCCAAATAATACCAATGTTAAAGATTAAAATAAAAATACAAAATGGTGCATCAACCTATTCTGCTTCCTGGTAAAAATAAATTCAGTTATTTTAAAGTCTCTAGTGGGATTTATTGCAGTTAAAGCTGCAATATGGTCATAAAAATGTAGTCTTTGATACAAACAATAGCATGCACTGGAGCGGCATAGCTTTGCCTCAGGATTTGGATCACAGATTGCAGGAAAAATTTCTTAGTTAAAAAGTGCCAACAGCTTAAGTTATTTATGGACTGACCAGACTGACTGCAATGTACATTGAATAATTTGAATACCTATCAAATGTTGAAATGCTAAAATGAGCAAGGCAGGATCTGATTTTGCTGATCTATCCAATAAACCTGATCTGTTTAGACTGATCTTTAGGGCTCTTCTATTACTACTAGTTCACTTATTTGGTGAAAATATGTTTGTGTAAGTATTGATAAACAGTGTTGGGCAATATAATGTCAGCCCGTGGTCGCGACAGCATGAACTAGTGGTATTTCTGGCAGCGGCAGCCCGGGCAAGAGTGGGCGGGAAAAGCACAAAAGGTTTTCCCGGAAAAGCTTAGGGCGAGGGTGGCCGGGAGGGTGAGTGCGGGGTGGCCGGGCTCACCGCGCTGAGGTCGGTGTCGAAGCTGCGGCGGAGGTCGCCGATGGGGCGCATCAGCTCCGCCACGATCTGCTCGAGCCGCTGGGAATTCATGCTCCACCGTTTCTCCCGCCGAGATATGCGATCCCTGCAAACAGCGTGCGCTCATTGATAACATTACTGACAAGCGTCGCGGCCGCGAGCACAACACAACACAACTAAATACACTATACACTAGTCAGAGACGATGGCGCGAAAGTGACAAATGCTCAAGCACGAATTAATAACTATCACTTTTAGAGTTTGTATCGTTTTCATTACGGCGGATTATTACCTTCGCCGCTCTTCTGTATCGGCGTCCATTTTAGAAACATGAAATCTTGTGATTAGGAGCAGCGTAATAAGAACGACGGTGCCCATTTATTTACGTTTTCGCGTGAGACAGTCCATGTTCGCTGTCAAAGCGTCGTTCGGCGCTCGCTGTTCGCCATTGTGCAACCTTGACGAAGCTTGTCTATGGCGTAATGCGGATTCATGCTTTCATAACCTATATTATTATTTGCTATTTAACTATAAAATTCGAAACACATTTCTTTCTTTCACTGGTCAGAAAATATTTATTGGATTTTTGAGAGATTACATTTTTCTAAATAATTTCCGAGTTCGACATAATTACGATCCAGTGGAGTTGAGCCGTGTTGCCAGTTGGTATAATAGTATTTATTTAAATTGGATGTTGCCTCATCCCAATTGTTTAACGTCAAACGTACGTCAATTAATTAAAGCAAGCAAAGCAAACCAGCAGTAATTGTGTACCATTAAACAAATGCTGTAACTAATGAATTGCTTTATTTCGTAATAAGTAAATGGTTCGTAGCTCGGCAATCAAAGCGAACTAGTGACTCGTCAGTGTCGAGGGATCGGATCCACCGAGCCACCATGGGCATGTCGCGCTGTTACTCGTTAATGAAATGTTTGCTGATTCTGTTAAACATCATATTTCTGGTAAGCACTCCTTAAATCTTTAATGGTCAATGAAAGTTTACTTAAATTACAAAGAATAGGCAAGGAATCGCTGGTGCAGGCTCATTAGAACCTGTGTTTGTGATGGAAGAAAAGATATGTAATGGGTATCCCGCTGTGCGCTAGGCCTCTGGGCGCTGGGTGCATGCGGAGGCGAATGGGCGCGCGCGCGGCCGGCGACGGCCCGCGCGGACACACCGACTCGCGTTATCAAGTCTAAATTGGGAGAGCTTCCTGAGCACTTCCTGTTTTACATTTAGTCCCATGCAATGCTTGTTTACTAAATATTTACGGCACCTGCTAAGCACGCTCACTATTCTTTTCTATTAATTTGGCTGCGCGCCTGTTTTTATTGCCTCTTATTTATCATTTTGAATCCCAAAGTGTGATAAGATTGTTTTTAAAGGCAACAACTAGTGGTTATTTTATATTAGTATGGTATGCTATATTATTTAGTCTTATTTTATTTTATAGTAATATAAAATAGTACAGAAATGAATCACTAATGATTTTTTTAATTAAAATAGGTCTATTTAATTGTGGTAGGTATATGTAAAATTCTGCCTTTAAACATTCTTCCTTTGTAAATTCTATGTGCAGTTGCAGTTAATTGATTGAATGAATGTAACTTTCACCATTCAACTATAAATAGCAGCATGCATCTAGTACTGAACTGGGTCATGTGTAAACCGGTCGGGATGCAGGCTGCAGCTCGTGGGTGGGAGCTGTAACAATGCACAACGGTGCTAACTTTATTGCTAAACAAATTAAAGTAGTCGTAAACTGAAACTTTAAAATAGATTTATTGAATAGTTAAGTTTTAGATTCGTGTTAACTTTGTTGTTAATGTAATATACAACACACAATGATAATACAGTGAGTTTACTGAAAGTGTAGGCATGCAAGATAATTTCATGTTCACAACATTTGCAAGTCTCGAGAGTAGAAGAGTAAATAGAAAACATCAGTAATAACTTTTGATGACACAATATGAGTATGTCGGTATGATGTTTTCCCTATTTCACACTCTCTAGCTAGAGGACTAAACCGAGTAGATATTCTTCAAGTATTATCCACAGATTTGGGGATGTTCAATTTGTTGTTTTTTTTTTTATAGACTGAACGGTTTGTGCACCACGGCCTAGAGTAAAAATAGGGAAACGGGTAGACTTAAAATGCTTGGATGGAACGGAATTAAAATTAATTGTAAAGGAACATATCAGTAGTAGTATCTTGATATGTGTGAATGTATGGTTGTGTGGCTGTCGCAGTGCATAGGCGTGTCGGCGTGCGTGTTCGCGGTGTGGGCGCTGTGGTCGGGCGGCGCGGCGGGCGGGGAGGGCGCGGAGGGCGCGGAGGGGGCGGCGGCGCGCGCGGCGCTGCTCGCGCTGGCGGCGTGGGGCGGCGCGCTGGCGCTGGGCGCGGCGGCGGCGCTGGCGGGCGCGGCGCGCGACGCGGCGGCGCTGCTGGCGGCCGCCTTCGCGCTGCTGGCGCTGGCGGGCGTGGCCGAGGCGGCGGCGGCCAGCTGGGGCGCGGCGCACCTGCCGGAGCTGCGCCGCGCGCTGGCCGCCCGCCTGCACGCCGCCCTGCGCGCCGACTACGGAGCGCTCCATGCGCCCACGCAGTTCATCGACGCCATACAGATCGACGTACGTGCGCATACACATACTGTTGCGTTTCACGCTATATTTTAGCTTGTCTGATTTAAAATGACGCGCCCCACCACCGCATATACGCACAGAATTTGAAACTCGATTTAAGCTACGATAGAGAAATATTTCTCTTGGCAGATGTGCGTGAATGTGGCGTGTTCGGATCAAACATTCATTCGATGCATTCGATGTATGTAGTTCATTCGAGTCATTCGCTCTCTTCCACCTTATTCTCTTACCATCTACGAGTGCTCTGTAAAATAATATTATTTAAAATTCAATAAACCCATGTTCAAGCTACAAAATGTGGTTTATTTTATGTTAAAAACACTGTGGTTGGGTGCATCATTTTAAATTAGACTAGCTCTACCCTGCACATTCATTTCTAATCAGTCTGATCATAATTTATAAAATAAATAAGCAAATTGAATGACTACATAATGATGAAGATTTTGATCTTCTTTCAAGTGTAGATCTGTAGGGACAGTTTAGCTGCGTCAGCTCTTATTGTAGTGCAAATGCCGGTGCATATGAGCTGACGTGGCTCAGGGGCGCTCCTGGGTCCGGACGCGCCTTGTAGAGTCAGCCGTTGTGAACACGTATTTGTGATTTGTTGTTTGTTTCAATATTAAATCAAAGTTATTAAGGATTCTCACATTTTATTCACAACGACTCATCCCCCTACGAATCCTACAGAAGTTGATACCTGACGCGACTTGGTATATTTTAATATTTTGTGGTTTGATAACAATTGAAATTTGTCTGTAGAAAAGTTACTTGCTGTCAAATTTCTCGCGACGCTTCCTTCTTGACAGTGATAGCCTTTATGGAAGCCCTGTAGACTTTAGAAAACCAAAAAAAGAGCCCTCTACGGCCAATTCTGATTTTAAAGTTTTATTTTGAATCAATTTAATATTGTTGTTGTGTCGATTTCCAGCTGGAGTGTTGTGGTGCGAGCGGCGCGCGCGACTGGCAAGGCTCGGTGTGGTCGCGCGCACAGGCGGCGGCGGAGGCGGGCGCGGGCGCGGGCGCGGGCGCGGGCGCGGGCGCGGGTGCGGCGGGAGTCGCGCTCGACCTGTCCATCTCCGCGCCCTCCGCCTACTACTACGTGCCTCCGTCCTGCTGCGTCGTAAGTTGTGCAGCTACGAGTATCTAATGTTTTATGATGTCATAAAAATAGCTTAATCAGCGCGTGTCGAGGTGGTTACAACAATTGTTGCATGCAATTGTGAAGATACACTTTGAGACACGCAATGGCGGCACAAAATTCGTATTGTATGCAGGTACGAAGATGGTTTGAGTCGCAGGTCGGAGAAGTGACCGCGATAGGCGACAGCGACCATTTCTGAATCGGTGGTGATGTGTGCCGCGTCGCTCATGGCTCATGAGGTTCCAACACAGAAATAATAATAAAGAGGATAGAAATGCCCTAGTTCCTATTTTGTTCCGGGACCGGTGGCGCTAGTTTGTCCCCTCTACTTAGGCCTCCCGCGCATTAGGCGACCAGGTCGCGCGCGGCCAGGTCGCGCGACTGGCCGCGGTAGCTGCGATTCATCTGCGACCACGTAGCGACCACATTTTGACAGCGAGTTCACATCGTGTTCCAAAATGGACGTCGAAGAATGAATTATTGTTGCGCTGATTTTATTATTACAAAAGTGAAAGAAAAAAAGAAAAAATAATAATTTTGGATTCATCCATTATTACGGAATAGGCTTACAAAAGGAATATAATCATACATACTTTCCAGACGTATTGCAATATGAAGATAATTTTTTTAACTATAATATTGTGAACGTCTAAAAAAAACTGTTTACGAGATTTTGAATATACTAAAACCACATATTACTAGATTCAGCCCATTTCGGGAGTGCATCAAGTTAACAAATATATCAGTCAGCTCCAACCATAATTGCCTTTATGAACTTTTATTCGAATAATCATCCGACGACTGATTCCATAGAGCTTCTCTGTTTTGAATTTCGATAATGAATCAAAACATCATCCTGTATGCACAAAACGCGTGTGGCCGCTGCGACCAGTGCGCGCACACTGATCAAATTGAACGAAATTGGTGGATCTCGTTGGTTGCGGCGGCCAACTGGCCGCGTGTCGAGTCGCGATGTTTCCGCTGGCCGCGCGGCCAATACGCGGTCGCTGGCCGCTGGTCGCCCAGTGCGCGCGCTTCCATATGTCACGGAAGAATTAGTTGGCCGCAGCGACCTGGCCGCGCGACCTGGCCGCCTAATGCGCGGGGGCTCTCACTATTAATGCACACACGCAAAAGACCGGAATCGTACTACGCAATCACGCACACAATTACTAATAATTTTTGCTTACAAACAATTATGAACCTAACCACTTAGAGACAGCGTTGAATAACACTCACCGTAAGTCATACCCACACTTACACAACGGCGTTCTTCATTGGCCGCGTCGGCAATATGGTTGTAGTGTACACCGGTGTAGTCGTAACCTGTCTTGGGTTCGTACCATGAACATTTGTGCGAGGCAGAAGGTTTATCAAAAATTACATTACATTGCTGCGTATACTTCAAAGCAATCGGTGTTTTTAAGGATATGAGCAGCAATGGTACATGAAGTTTCGTGTTAATAACGTGTATACCAATATTTCATAATGAAATATTTTCTCAAGTTGTATTTTAATATAAACCGCATTATTACATTAAATTAATACATACCAATGAAATGTAATCCCCTTATTAGTGTAATTACACAGTGTGGACGAGTTTCCGCAATTGCTAATGCTGCAAAACACCATTTTAAAGCACTTGTTATCATACCCACGTTTCAAATAGCACTGAGCCACAAGTCGCGCGCTTGTGACCTATGAGTCACAAGCGCGGCGCCAAGGTCACGCGTCTAAGGCACTTCTTTCCGCTTTATTATTATTTCTGTGGGTTCCAAAGTCTCATAAAAGCCTCTGTTCCCGAGCCAGAAATTTATAAAAAAAAGCTTAAATAAGCGCGAAAAACATGAAGTTCTTGCCAGTTGTGTATAGTAAAAATGATCTCTCAATTCTCTACTGAAGATTACTAGTGAAGTGAAGTTGACTAGTGAAGATTACTATTGGATTAGGTGTCGGAACTTTGGAAGCCACTGTCGCGTTTTCGAATACATGAAGCGCCAAGCGACACTGTAGTGGAGTCGGTCGGGTGCCTCAAAACGTAGGTCACCATGTTAGCAGTAGTAGTCTGGCAAGGTTCTTGCGGACGCGAGGCAATAATGTGGCGGTGTTTGTTTTGCAGCGCGCGGAGCCCGGCGCGGAGCCGGCGGCGTGGGCGGCGGCGTGCGCGGCGGCGCGGCGCGTGCCCGCCGCCTCCAGCTCGGCGCCCGGCCTGCACGCCGCCGCCTGCGCGCCGCGCGTGCTGCACGCGCTCGAGGTACGCCCCCACACACACAGCGCGCGGAGCCGGGCGCGGCGCCGGCGGCGTGGGCGGCGGCGTGCGCGGCGGCGCGGCGCGTGCCCGCCGCCTCCAGCTCGGCGCCCGGCCTGCACGCCGCCGCCTGCGCGCCGCGCGTGCTGCACGCGCTCGAGGTACGCCCCCACACACACAGCGCGCGGAGCCGGGCGCGGCGCCGGCGGCGTGGGCGGCGGCGTGCGCGGCGGCGCGGCGCGTGCCCGCCGCCTCCAGCTCGGCGCCCGGCCTGCACGCCGCCGCCTGCGCGCCGCGCGTGCTGCACGCGCTCGAGGTACGCCCCCACACACACAGCGCGCGGAGCCGGGCGCGGCGCCGGCGGCGTGGGCGGCGGCGTGCGCGGCGGCGCGGCGCGTGCCCGCCGCCTCCAGCTCGGCGCCCGGCCTGCACGCCGCCGCCTGCGCGCCGCGCGTGCTGCACGCGCTCGAGGTACGCCCCCACACACACAGCGCGCGGAGCCGGGCGCGGCGCCGGCGGCGTGGGCGGCGGCGTGCGCGGCGGCGCGGCGCGTGCCCGCCGCCTCCAGCTCGGCGCCCGGCCTGCACGCCGCCGCCTGCGCGCCGCGCGTGCTGCACGCGCTCGAGGTACGCCCCCACACACACAGCGCGCGGAGCCGGGCGCGGCGCCGGCGGCGTGGGCGGCGGCGTGCGCGGCGGCGCGGCGCGTGCCCGCCGCCTCCAGCTCGGCGCCCGGCCTGCACGCCGCCGCCTGCGCGCCGCGCGTGCTGCACGCGCTCGAGGTACGCCCCCACACACACAGCGCGCGGAGCCGGGCGCGGCGCCGGCGGCGTGGGCGGCGGCGTGCGCGGCGGCGCGGCGCGTGCCCGCCGCCTCCAGCTCGGCGCCCGGCCTGCACGCCGCCGCCTGCGCGCCGCGCGTGCTGCACGCGCTCGAGGTACGCCCCCACACACACAGCGCGCGGAGCCGGGCGCGGCGCCGGCGGCGTGGGCGGCGGCGTGCGCGGCGGCGCGGCGCGTGCCCGCCGCCTCCAGCTCGGCGCCCGGCCTGCACGCCGCCGCCTGCGCGCCGCGCGTGCTGCACGCGCTCGAGGTACGCCCCCACACACACAGCGCGCGGAGCCGGGCGCGGCGCCGGCGGCGTGGGCGGCGGCGTGCGCGGCGGCGCGGCGCGTGCCCGCCGCCTCCAGCTCGGCGCCCGGCCTGCACGCCGCCGCCTGCGCGCCGCGCGTGCTGCACGCGCTCGAGGTACGCCCCCACACACACACACACAGCGTAAGGCCCCGGCCGAGGATCGCTAGACACAGACTAAAAGAAATAAGAGAAAATGCCATGCGTTTAGTCCAATATCAGTATCGTTGGAAATGTACACGTGCATATTTGGACGTACTGAAATCCTGGTAATTATTGGTCGTATATTTTGTTTAACTAAACGTAATACAAGTTAGCTACGAAGTATCTTTTTGTATTTATTTTTTCAACTTCATTTTTTATTACTTTTACATTTACATTTTTTAGCACGGAATCGCCTCGCGCCGCGGGTGACGCGAGGCGATTCCGTGCTCTGTGGAGTGACTGAACGCCCCGCGTAGTTGTTGCGTCCAGACGGCCGAGTTCCGTACTGGTTGTTATGTCAGTAATGTCATGTATATCAGCCGAGTGTTCCCCCCCCAGGAGGGCGCGCGGCTCCCGCTGGCGCTGGGCGCGGCGCTGCTGGCGCTGCACGCCGCCGCGCTGCTGCTGGCGCTGGCGCTGTGCCTGCGCGCGCGCCCCGCGCCGAGATACAAGGCCTAGGCTGCCACGAGCCACAGCCACGCACCACGAGCCACATGCCACATGCCACATTCTGATACCGTTGAGAAACGGCTCTGTCAGCCGCTCGCGCAGCATCATCGCAACACTCGACCCGTATCACGCATGCCACCCCGAGACAAACTTTACTAAAAGACTGCTACCCTTGACATGCTATTGGTCGCGACGAGCTTCGTAGATCGCCGCTTCGAGTAGCCAAACTATGAGCCTTCCAGACGAAGCAGTTTGCGCACGAAAGTTTCGATTGATATCGCGTCCGGATCCCGCGTCTCACGCGTGTTCCTGCGCGTCAAGTAAATGTTCCGTATCGAAGTTATCACGCGCCATTTCGAACAAAATACGTCCACCCGCCACGGACTCGCGCGTGCTATTGAACGCTGCATTGCTATTGGCGCCAAAGTATCTCGACTCGTACGCGTGATTCGGGAGTCCGAGCGATGCACGGTTAGGTTTATGTAGCTCGGGAAGGAAAGCGCTTCGTCTGGATGAGCTCCACGGGGCCGTTCAAGTACTCCACCAGTGACGTTTTTGTAATTTTTGTCTCCTCCTCGCCTTATCAGCAAAAGTAAACGGCATTACCATATTTTTCACAAAATCTGCTCTTATTACTTTTGGTGCTTCCTACTTAATACTTGAACGGCTCCTATTGTGTAAGATCACCCGCCTGTACCGAGATTATATTTCCACTGAAAAACTAGAATCTCACGTTCATTTATACAAGACGTTACTGACTGAGCTTCGCTACCCATGACGCTAGTTTACGTTTATTTTAATAGAAAACATGTTTGTTGTAAGACGTAGCATTAATTTTGTAAAATCGATAATTTTCTAAGTAGTAGAGCGTACAACGTGTTACAAGAATACCCCGATAGCGGGAAAAGGGTTAGACGATCCTTTGTTGCCAGTTTATTGACTGATGAAAATCGTAGTCGTATACCTACTACTTACGACTTATCGAAAAAAAAAAAAATTATTGTAGCGCAACCCTATTTAAGTAAAATTAAATTACACGGAAAACCGGTTTAGCCAATTCATGACAGCTTCTACTGTTGGTCTTTTTTGGATACTTTTGTAACACGTTGTATAATCACTTGTGCCATAGAGCGGCGCGCGCGCCGGCTCCTGCCTCGCCCCGTGCCATGGCCACGCCCCGTCTGCGCCTGTTTGACGTCGGATGGCTTACTTCTTTAGTTTCTGCTCTAATACTCATTAGACTTAAATAAGATAATGTAATGCAGCGTGAAGAGGAATCTCACGCAAGCATCATCACCAGCCATTCCCACCACTACACATCGAAGTACAAATTATTTATTATTTTACAAATTGTCGCCAATCGGAGAAGATTGATTTGCATTTATTGAAGTTCCTCTGTAAGACTGAGTAACGCAAAAGACACTGCAGCGGCTCGCAGCGGGCGAGCGCCGATGTGCAGTTTTATTTCTTTTTGTTTTATTATGTTAAGTAATTGAATATCGGAGAAATTTATCCAGCTTGTATGTACAGTCGTGTCTAAAAATATGTGGACATTTACAAGGTTTACAAATACATGTCCATAGTTTGTCGTACCTCTAGTCGTGGCAGCTTGAAACTTTTTTGTTTTAGATTGGTTGCGGCTGGTATTCTGCCGAACAGGGCCAGCTCTACCTGATCTCATGACCAAATGTCGCCTGGAAGTGTCTTATCCAACCTGGATATTAGAGGAATCCTCGCTCGATGAGGCCATTCAAAAATTAGATTGATTGATATACATAATGTCTATGTAGACTACATGTTTAATTTATCATTGGTGTTGATTTATTTTTAAACGCGATTGTACAGATTAACAATGAGCTTGTACCTCGTGATGGCGGAGCCAGGCTCGGATATTTTATAGAGATATTTACGATGACAGATATTAATATTTCACTAACTTAGCGTAAGTTCGTAACCAAATGTGTGCTAGTTGTAGGTATATGTTGTTAACTCTGCATAGGTTTATATCGTGTCGTACTAGTATTGTGTCGTGTTCTTGGTGTACTTTAGTGTTTGTTGTTAAGGAGCATTTGTGTATCTGTATTTCATCTTGTGCCCTTTGGTCTCCATTGTAGATGTTAAGTTTGTAATACTCGCGTCACTGCCGCACTGAGCTTTAAGCGCTGCGCCGGCGGCCCGCGCGTCCACAGGACCATTACTCGAACAAAAGCATATACACTACTATATCCTGCCGCCCAGTGTTGTATCCCGTATTCAGGACTTTATTGTAATGTGACATCGAACTCACTCAATAAGTGACATAAAGTTAAAAGTTCATTGAAACAAAATTTTACGTGGGCGGCAGGAGGTATGCAAATACATCTTCGGCGCGCGGGCCGGGAGCATAGAGTTTGACTTGAGACTGATCTTTCTTTTATATTTCCTAATATATTGTTTAAATTACGACTGTTTAAGTTGCCACTCAGTACAAATTTAGTGTTTACTTCGTTATGTTCTATCTCGACTGATTCTCGCTAGGTTAGGCCGGCCGCCGCTCTCACCCTCGTGTCTTAATAAACTTTATAACGTAAGTTTGTATAACTTTACCTGCGCCGTACCTATTGGAAAGGTATAGTATCTGTGGCGGCCGGCGCAGTAGTCGTAAGTGAGTGTGCTTTATATTGGAGCCGACTAACGACGCGGCGCGCTGCCTCGGCCCGCGAGGACTCGTGGGCCCTCCAAAGTCGCAGCGAAGACGCCTGCGCGTGGAGTGGTGTACACTTGTTGGTCGCAAGCCATGCGAAGCGCCGGTAGCGTCGACGGCCCGCGCGGTTTTTTTCTATTTGTGAACTAATAAAATGTATGTGAAGTAAGAAAGCGTTTCATTTTATTTTTCGCTTTCACAGTGAAGTTCCCCCGAAACTCGTGTTGTCGCTGCTACTGGTCCGGTTGTTGAAATACCTGATCGACGATTTTAGACAATAATGGAAAGTCGTTGAGCTAAAATTGCCATGCCTACAATGATAACAGCTTAGATACTTATTCAACAGTGGGTCCCAAACCAAAGTTCGTGGCTGTACCTGCGTACGGTCAGCCAAGAAAGTGGTCTACCAGTTCAGTGCGGGGGTTTCAAAGGGGGGATGAAAATTTCATTGATTTTGCCGTAGGATGCACCGTTTTCAAGATATTTGACAAAAACACGGGGGGGGGGGGGATGAAAATTTCATTTATTTTGCCGTAGGATGTACCGTTGTCAAGATATTTGACAAAAACACCGATTCTCGTCCGATCACCGAAGAGCTACGTTGTCTCAAAACTGGCACGCGTTTTGTTGAGGCGGTAGTATGAAGTTTGTCACTCTAGACTATATAACTCAGTGTCGAAGAACTAAGGAGAGCCATAATTGATGAAAAAGCAAATCAAATAAAGAAGCGGCCGCCTGCCGGTGCCCGTACAATTGAGTCGATTAGTGCTGACATTAATTAAGCAAGAAGCATTGACTGACGCCGCGAGAAAAGGTCTTCCACACGCACGCTTTGTGTGGCTGGAATGTTTCACCTGACTGACTACTGAGCACTCACTGGTCACTACTATACTTAGGCCTTCTTGCCTGTCTTATGATCAGGGGCCTGTTGCATAACAAAGGACAACAACTTATACCTATTACAAGCGGAACTCCCTTTCTAGTTAGGTAGGTAATATGTATAACTGAAGCGAGAGTTCCGCTTGTAATATTAGTTGTACTTTGTTATGCAACAGGCCCCAGGTCACAGCAGATAAGTAGATAGAATATTAAGGCTATAAATAGGCTATTAAGTTTATGTTGCATGTTTACTTTGTAGGGTACCGAAATATGAAGTGCGCCGTCGGATCTGGATAGAAAAAATCTGATTTCTAAGACGGGAAACCGACTGGCTACCTACAAAATCATCAAAAATTTGCTCAAAACATTTTCTTGAGCAACATGTTGCGAGCTTGGATTCGAACCCAACGATTCTCTGGTTGAGACGCCATAGGTCGAACCACTAGGCTGCCACGGGTTTGTATATAGGTATAATAAACTAGCCTTCCGTCCGCAGCTTCGCCCGCGATAAATTAATTTTCCCGTAGGAAAAGGTATTTTCCCGGGGTAAAATGTAGCCTATGTCACTCAGCGATAATGTAGCTTTCTAACGGCAAAAGAATTTTTGAAATCGGTTCTGTAGTTTCGGAGCCTATTCAATGCAAACAAACAATCAAACAAAAAATCAAATTTTTCCTCTTTATAATATTAATATAGATAAATGATTAAAATAAATTTTATTGTACCCACAAAAAAAAAAAACAAAAAAAAATTAAAACGTCCGAGACAAGAATACTTATTCTATCAATTTTAATGATCGTTGTGTTTTCTATATTTTTGTTTTATTATATTATATTTGTGTTATGAAAAAAACTATCGTTTTATTTTACGCCTTTCAATAGATATATATAATTCGCACTAATATTATAAATGGCACTGTCAACAGCTGCTAGTAGGTACAGCAGTAGTATTTGAAACCCAATTAATTATGGTTTTTATCCACCCAGTTACCATTATGAACTAATAAAAAATTTCTTCATGTAATTTATTATGTAGGGGGAAATTTGCGTAAGGTAAGCAACACCAAGCCTTAAATATCGTCATCTTTATCACATTCATAAACAATGCGAGCATACTAGTGTAAGAGAGACAAACATATGTCTCGTTTATTATTTTGTTGATTTCAAAGCTACGTTGTCAAATTTCAAAACTGGCACGCGTTTTCGGCCATTCTCAGAATTGCAAACATTTGCGTGTCCGAGCTATTAAGTAGCTCTAAATATAATCAAATAAGAGTGAAAATATTTTTTTCAAATAGTTTTTAACTTTATCTACAGGTTTTAGAAGGAATTAGCTTTATATTGTTTATTTATCATACTTATTTTATTTTTCAAACCCTTGTTCTTCGATTACCGTAGCCTGTCCGCACGCTATCTGTGTCTTGAAACTTGTTTCTCATTTTAGTTAGGAGTGGATTACATATGGGCCAATCAACTTTTTTTTGTTTTCTTCTATTTACTCCTTTACAAGTAACTCTGTAATCTCTGGTTAGTGAAACTATGATTTTGTAGTAACTAGATAAACTGTTTATCATAGTGCGTATGTGAAAACCAAAAAAAATAAGTATTTTTATGAAAAAATCCGGTGACCCAGGGGACATACCACTATTTCCATACAAATTTCGGGGGCATCATTGTCCCCTGGGTCACCAACGAAATAGAAGCTAAACAAAATAAAATCAATATGGCAATTATACCGTTATTGACTACAAAAATCTAGCGTTTTGAAAAGTATACTTTAAATAAGGAAAAATAATTAGTTTTTTAATTATTTCGGTTTTCATAGAAAGTTGCAGAAAATCGTTGACAAAAAAAAGTTGATTGACCCATATATGTCATTTAAAATCCTGGTGGATAAAATACAGTTTGTTTGATTACATTAAAGTACAATTCGATAAAACCTGCTTTTTCAAATATATAACCAAATATCTGCCTGTCCAGCCTTAACACCTGAGTACCATCCAGGGGGGGCACACTTACATATATCACACTTTTCATGCGACTGCAGCGACCTTTGGTGTTAGGTGTTTGACGAAGAACTAAATTAGCGGCCATCTTGGTTGACTTGTCAAACTTGTCAGTTGTCATTCATCGGCCATGGCCATGGCGTACCAAATTTTACGGTCAAGGACTTTAATTGATAGGCCACTTGCCAATGTTCGTATTTTAGCCGTATAATGCAAATCGGGTTTAGCCGCTTATACTTCGTATATGCTGATTTGAATTAGACGGCTAAAATACGAATAGTGGCAATTAGCCTATCAATTAAAATTACGCGTATCTATAGCTGTACGCTGTACATCACTACCAACATATACATATAGATAGGTATACATCTATAGATACGTCACATTAGTTCTTGAGTAGCCAGCCGTAGGGCGGCAGCACCTTCCATACATGCATATTTGACCATAGAGTTGCCACTCTTGTTCATATAATATTACAATACTCTTTGGTACCATCGCCCTTCAATTTCAAAGTGATCATCCCTAAACAACGATGTATTTGCACATCACTATTGCGTCACTCGCGAGCTGTTAGTCGTACCGCAGCACCCAAACAGTGTGGACGTGGTAGTGTCGAAATATATAGCTACGACGCACGTAAGTTTCTAATCACCGTAACTTTGGTTTTCATTTTTTCTAATTCCCGTTCCTCTATTTATAAATTTTGTTTGTAAGGTAAATGAGCTAATGTTTATAAATATAATAGAGCTGTGTGGGCTCTGGAAACTACCATTTTCCAGTATTTTCTATTACTTCCAGTTTTTATTTTTTTTAGAAAAATGTCTTGTGGTCTGAGCACCATAGCGTTAATTACCGTATCTTTCTAAGTACCGTAGCATGAAAATAGTAACAATTTTACCGGATAGCCAAAGTGGTTAGAGAACCTGACTATGAAGCTTACCTTTATGACAATGATATAGACTTTCTAAAAATAAATATCCTCTTTCTTAGTACCGTACCCATCTACAATTCTATTTTGTAATTACCGTATTCGTAAAAAAAAAACCTCGATAAATCAAAAACTATTTTGTTTATTCTAACGCCGTTTTGAAATATTAATAGTTTAGCTCATAATTGTCCATATTATTCTTGTCTATATTTGGTCGTATTAACGAAAAAAAAAATGACTACGGTAATTAGATGAAAATCGTCAAGAAGTGAGAATGGCCGTTTTGTTGAGGCGGTAGTATGAAATTTGTCACTCTAGATTATATAACTCAGTTCAATACACGCATCTGACAAGTGTATGTGACAAGTACTAAGCATTAGTTACTAAGCTCGTGTAAACCTAGCATAACTGACGTGGTTCCGACGACTAAGGCCCGGCCCCACTATCTGCAGCGGCAAGGAAAAGGTTTTTAGGTGGCAAATAGTAATTAGAATTGGGAATTCCTAAAAATAAATACCAATGGTTTTTATATTTTTTTTTGTATAGAAAAGTCAATTATTAGGGTTCCGTGGTCAACTAGGAACCCTTATAGTTTCGCCATGTCTGTCCGTCTGTCTGTCTGTCTGTCTGTCCGCGGCTTAGCTCAGAGACTGTTAGTACTAGAAAGCTGTAATTTGGCATGAATATATATATTAGTCACGCCGACAAAGTGGTTAAATAAAAAAAGCTAAAAAAATTTTTTTTAGGGTACCTCCCACAGACGTAAAGGGGGGTGATTTTTTTTTCTCGATTAACCCTAAAGTGTGGGATATCATTGGATAGGTATTTGAAAATAAATAGGGGTTTGCTAAAATCATTTTTTGAAACAGTGAATATTTTCGGAGATATTCACTCCGAAAGTTCAAAATAATGTGTCCCCCCCCCTCTAACTTTTGAACAGCAAGTCTAAAAAATATGAAAAAAATCACTTAATAAAAACTTTCTAGGAAAATTATTTTCAACTTAATCAGTTGAGCAGTTTTTAAGTTTTTGTAAAAAAATATTTCTAAACTAAGATTGTAATTTAACCGCCATTGCAAGCATTTTTTTTCTTTAAGTACCTATAAGATCACGCTAACAGTATCTTCTTTCAAATAAAAAAAATAAAATTGAAATCGGTTAAGAATTACATCTGAAAAACCATCAACATACATACCAGTTCTAGTAGAGTGCAATTAGATTAGTTACCCAATTCGCCGATAGATGGCGCCGTACCGTCGACGTTGGTATTCTGTGCGCGGTGGGAGTTGGGACCAAAACAACCACATTAATATAATAAAGTATGCAAAGATTTTTTCGTACCTGCTACGGAACCCTATCTTGGGCGTGTCCGACACGCTCTTGGCCGGTTTAAGAAACTAAACTCACTATTTTTCATTTAGCTCACTACTTTTTTCAAAATTAATTATTGAAACTATTTTGGTTGCTGACGTCAGATTATAATTGTGGGAACACAGCCAAATTTTTTAATTCTTACGATAAGGCAACCCCTTTAATTATTTTCTGTGTAGTGGTACATTGTAACTAGTGTCACTTTACTGGCGCTGTCAGAGTGGTAGATGTCAGACAGCGGGTCCAAATCAAACTCCGTAGTTTAATCCACGCGTAAATTGTGAAGAATTCTAAATAATGCTATTGCACACCGATTAAAAGTACAACTTGGACAGTCTACGAAATTTACTTCAATGTCAAATGAAGGTCATTGCTTATTTGATATTAATAAATGCATAACATTATATTAAAATTAAAAACAATTTAAAAAGCATTTATCTCGAAATGGTTTTCGATTTAAGTACTATAAATTACGAAAAAATGGATATCCCAATTAGGTATACATTAAGGCAATAAAGTAGAAATTTCCATGATATATGGTAAGTATATGGTCGTAGTAACAAAAATACCGCTTCGGTATGCTTGACTCTGCACAGCATCGGCAGCCTTGAGGATGCTTCGGGACACTTCGGCATCCTTCGGTACGCCGCCGCCCATTATCGGCCATCGGCTAGGAAAAGAATCCTTCGGCATCCCAACAGTAAGCGAAATTTCTACTTTATTGTCATGATGTTAACGTATATTGCTATTTGCCACCTAAAATCCTTTGCCTTGCCGATGCCGATAATGGGCTTAAGGGCCTAATTACCTACCGTGTTTTTGGCGCATTTATTGCATTCATTTAAACTTGAACGCGCACAAAGGGCAATTCTTAAAGTGAGCCACTCCCTTCCTTTTCTTTTTCCTTCAACTGAATTATATAAACGAGCTAAGGTCCTTACGGTGAGACAACTCTTCATTCTAAATATAATATTAAAACAGCACGCACTCTTTCCGTATGATCCAGAATCCTTGTCGGGCAAACGCAGGAAGGACAGGGTGTGTCCTGCTCCCAAGTTTAGTTCACGTTTTTCCCACAGGTTCTTTTGTTATCTGGGAGGTTTCCTTTTCAATAAAATAAGCAGGGAATTAACTATTTACCCTTTAACCCAAACTCGCTGTAAGAAGGTTGTTTCTAATTGGTTACAAAGCTTGGATTATAATGCGACAGAAAATCTGCTTCAAGCATTATTATGAAATCAATTTAAACCTAATCTTGCATTGCTCCAACGCGCACCGCGCAGACACTTTCATTCGCGCGCTCACACGTAGACGCACACACGCACGCACTCACATGCACGCACACACACACATGCACGCATACACACATTTACACACACTCACACTCACACATGCACACACACTCACACACTCACTCACTCACTCACTCACACATACACTTACACATCCTTATGAAATATGGTTAAAACCTATTTCATATTCTTAATTTAATTTGTAACGCATATTGTTTTCTGCTGTAACTCAGTAGTTGCGGACATCTGAGGGCAGGAGACCTGGTGACCTGACACGCAGAATCTCCCTAGTTCGGGCACCAGTCTCCCCCACTCAAGTCTCCCAATTACAACTTTATTGTAATATTAAGTTCCAACATTGTACTTGGTGGTGGAGAAATCAAATAAATTTCTTATTCTTATTTCTTATTTCTAATCTCGTGCTGTATCATTCATTACAAGTAAAGCTATAGTCTTGAAATTCATGTGTAAGATATTTGAGGAGGAAGTGTTTATCGAAAGACGATTACTTATAGTTCACTCAATGGAAAAAAAATCCATAGTCGTCTCTAAAAAATAAAACTTACGTTACTTACGGCACGGCAGGTCATGACTTTTTGAATGATATTAAAACAAGATGTTTTTTAGGGCGTAGTGTTGCTACATTTTTAAAATATGTATTTGTTTTAGTAATAAGATGAAAATACCCAAAAACACGCGCAGTCCAACCAACCTATCTTGAGTCATCGTGCCTCCCCCACACCCGAAATCGCCCACCCAAAATCGATTAGCGCGAAAAGCTCGGTAGGCCCTTAACGACGCCTCGGCATCCCTAAGGGTATGCGCGCACGAGCAACCTTGACTCCGCGACTATTTTATCAAGTCTGTGTATTTGTAACCTGGGAGTCGCGGCGCTACGTGTGCGCACTTCCATACTAACCCATAGACTTGATAAAATAGTCGCGGATACAAAGTTGCTCGTGCGCGCATACTCTAAGGACGTTGCAGCATGCCAAGGCATAGTTTCCGACAGTGTGCGCTTGCATGTAAGGATGCCGAAGGATCTTTGGGGGACAATAGAGAGATCTCTCTCTAGGCAGATGTTATGCCTGAGGACTGAAGTTGAATGTTGTATTTATGCAGCCGAGATGAGAAACTCCGATCGTGCGATGCAGGGTTTAGTAACCAGTTTCTTATGTGATGACTAGATGGCGCTATTAACGCTATTTAGTAGTCGCTACAGACAGATCCTTTTCCTTGCCGATGCCGATTATGGGCGCCGGGCCTAAAGTGACGTGGTCGCGCGGCTAAACGCGTTTCTACACTGAAGGGGGCGCTGGGTTCGTAGCTAAGTTAGACAATACAGGAATAAGCGTCCTTGCTGCTATTAACAACTATTCCTTGTCGCAGTAGCACCTTCAGTTCTTGCATTACGAACAAAGCCGAAAAATTTACGCAATTTTTCCTAGTGACTCTTGTGAAGGAACTATGCGAAAATAAACGCAATAGTTCCTGCGAAGGAATAGCCAAAGTACGAGTAATTACCTACCGCGAATATCCAAGTGTTAAATATAACTTGAGCTCTTGCCCCCCGGTACCAAGTCGTCGTTGAGTTTTGTTTGGGACAACCCGAATACCTACGCGGTTCGCGCTTTTATTATCAATTGGTCTTCACGCCCCGTAAGGGATTTCACTGCAGTCACTAGGTGCTACAAGTGCCAACAGTATGGCCATGCCGCCAAGTCGTGCCGGGAGGAAACCGTCAGCTGCGGCCACTGCGGAGAAGTAGGCCACACCATCAAGGAGTGCGTTAAAAAAGCTGAAACAGGGAGGTGTGCCACGTGCTACAAAGTTAAGAAGCCGCATAATCACAAAACAGGTGATTCTGAGTGTCCCGCCATAAAAATCGCCGAAAATCGATACATAAATTCAGTTGATTATGAAGGCGTCTACGAGAGCCGCGCCCCTTTATTTTATTTTTTCGGAACTTTATTTCAGTTAATGACCTCACCTGCACAAAAATAAGTAATACTAAGATAAATTTTTGATAACCTTGAAGACGTTTTATGTAGATTTCAATTTGACCCATTTTACCATTCTGATCTATACCCCGTTATCTAACGCTCAGTTTGGGGGCAAGCTAAAATAGTGATGTAGCTTCACATAATTATTTGATTCACATTTACTTATAAATAGTTATTTGTCAAAATTAAATTATTCTTTTGTGAATGTTCTTGAGATAATTCATTCATTGCATCTATTTGATCGGATAGGAGGGCGACAATTATTGAATTAACAAACATATTAATTAAAAATCCAGACATTAAATCTGTAAAAATATTAATCAGTTGTTAGAAAATAAGGAAGTTCAAATTGATAAAAGTGTTGTAAACAAAAGCTGCGTAGAGCATTACAAAAAACTACAGTTTTTGCCAGTTACACCTGTAGAGGTCGAAAAACCATTTTCATTTTTAAAATGGATTTTTACAAGCAGACGACGAAGTTTGACTTCATATAATTTGGAAAAAATATTGTTAATTTATTATGAAACATACTTACAAAAGCAAAATATTCTTTTTTTCTTTCTTTTCATAATAATTTAAAAAATCGCTATAGAAGAGCTCTGGTAAGTACCTATGGATCTTTTAGATAATTATGTTAGTGAGTGAGTAAATGAACTTAATTTTTTATCGATTCAGATTGTCAAAACTGCCCCATCTCTTGCCCCCAAACTGAGCATTAGATAACGGTCTACGATGACGCGGATGCCTGTATGTCTAACCTGACAACTAACAGCCACAATTTTGTATCTCTATTGTTTCTCAAGAGTATAATGTAATCTGTTTTGAAGTAAAAAAAAACGAAGATTTTGTGCCTCTAAGTAAAATAAACAATGACCAGATTTCTGACCTACTAACATTACTAACACAAATTTTAATGTAATATCTGCATAATTTATTTACGTTAGGCAGTCAGCAAACTTCGCATCGGTTTTGACCTAGTCTCAATTGATATACCTATTATACTTAGGTACTATTGTAATTAGTTTTTCGAATAATTTGTTATTATTTTTAAGTGTTTTTGGATTTCACGTTATTATATGTCTACATACTTGCATAATACTATTTGTACTATTAAGCTTAGATACTTAATTATTTTTAATTTTATTTTCATGCTAGCTCGCTTAGCCTGCGACACAGAGTTCTTTAGTAACCCTAGTGCAGGCCCACGGTTTCATAGCATAGCCTTTTTGTAAGAAATTGTATTTATTGCTGTTAACTTGTACTACAAATTATTGAATAAATTATCTTATCTTATCTTATTTAAGTAGTAGTGTGGCTAAAATTAGCTTTCTTCTAGCGAAATCTCTACCTAATGTTGTTCAAGTCTTGTGCGAAAGCAAAGCAGTAAAAACTCTTGTTTAGGTATCGGTTACATCTTATGTACTTATGATATTTAAGTAATTCTACCTAAGTAAGTATAGCTTTAAAAGAAGATTTAAAGTAATACCTACAATGTGAAAGAGATCACGTTCGCATCGCGGCGCCCCGCCAAGCCACTAAAATAAGTAGCTCGACTGTAAGTAAGTATTTGAGCTTTCAAAGAATCCATGACAGCAACAACATCATATTGTAACATCCGTTGTCTCAAATGATGTAATAGTAGGTAATCTTTGTCTGTACCTACTCCCATTCTTGGAAGATACCGGATAGCTAGCTATCTCCGTGTGCAACGCGTCGTAAGAAAACCATCAAATTCGCATTTGCATTCTCGCCGGTGGCGACGTGGAATGACGCGCATTTCGAACGTAACATCGTCTAAGTTGCTGTTGCAACGGAGGCGACCCCATATAATGAGCGATGCCAAATGGCGTGATTCCCTACTCGATCGGTGAATAACGCAATGCATTTCGGTAACTTACGCTTTAAAAAAAAAAAAAATAAAAAAAAAATAATAAATTAAATTATTAAAATAATAAAAATTAATAAATAGTTAAAAATATTTTATTGTAAAAAATCGTGGGGTGCTTTTTAAGATGTTATCAAAATGATAATCCTTGACAATTGACACCATGCACCCCACGCTTTTTATACAATAAAATATTTTGAACTATAATAATTTATTTTATCAATATTTAGAATTGTTTACAAATTTTGATCTGGATATAACAATATAATAATTGCTTATTAAGATTTTTTACTGCATTATAAGAATAGTGAATTGAAATTTATTATTTTTTTTTATTTATTTTTTATTTTTATTTTTTAAAGCGTGTTTTTTAGTTTTTTTATTTGAAGACATACAAAGACTAATTTAACCCATGAACTAAAACAAAATTAAGTACGTTGCCAGTTTATTGTTTTACCGCAAAAGCAGAGCGGAGTAACAATGTTGGCTTTGGGGCCAGCTCACACCGAAACGTGGCTCGAAGCGGCATCCTTACTTATTTATTTTTTATCTGTCATACCTTTGCCGGACAAACAAGAAGCAAAACTTACATGTTTATTTATTCATCATCATCATTTCAGCCGAAAGAAGTCCACTGCTGAACATAGGCCTCCCCAAGGCTCGCCAAACAGATCGGCCCTGCGCCATCCGCATCCAACGCGTTCCCGCCACCTTAACCAGGTCGTCGCTTCATCTTGTTGGAGGCCTTTCTACACTACGTCTTCCGGTCCGCAGACGCCACTCGAGTCCCTTTCGGCCCCATCGGCCGTCAAGTCTACGAGGGACGTGCCCTGCCCACTGCCACTTAAGTCTGACAATTCTTCGAGCTGAGTCCGTGACTTTAGTTCTTGCGCGGATTTCATCATTTCTAATGCGATCCCGCAGAGAAACTCCAAGCATAGCCCTCTCCATCGTCCTCTGAGTGACTTTGAGCTAAATTATTACTAATTAAATTAAGTACTTATGGTATCCAATTCTTCAATTCAAATGAAGACTCAGAATAAGTAATTTGGATAAGGGTCCTTTAAATTATCTTCTCTACATGAAGAGTCCGCAGATGTCTGAGTTAGGCTCTCTGTGTTGGTGCAGGCACGTGGTCTTCATCTCAGTGGACGTCGCCGATGGGCGGCTGCGTTTTCTAATTTAGAGAGGTCGGGACTTCTTCCAATAGCCTAATTAAGGGCCGCTCGCGTCCAGAGTCCCGACCGTTACATCATGCTGATTACGCGGCGATCGGCGCATGTGGGAGTATATAATTTGATAACATGAAATACGTACGTAGTTCTTGTTATTACTTGTTATTGTTAAGTCTATTCCACTATTTTTCAGTGTACGAAGGATACCCAAAAATAATGTCAGTTGCAAATAAGCTACGCAATAATGAGTCGGTAGGAATTAGATCATTTAAATTTACTTATAGTGATCCAGAGTAGAGCACATTATATGACTTTACATTACACCGTTTGAATCGGCGCGGCGCGTAAACATCCGCCGCCGCGGGTCTCCATGTGACCGGCGTGCAGCGCGGCGCGGACAACAATAGCCCCGTAAATTGGGGCACATTACGAAACTCGATGAATTTCAATCGATCAAGAGCGTGAGCGCCTCTGCCATCGATTATTGGCAGTTATTGGACGCAATTGATCGCGCATTCCTAGAGGACATCGGCGTCAGGTACGTACGAGGCCGGCCACGGCCAGCCTCAGCACCGCATCGGTACGAACTAAGCAAGTTGTCAAGGTGTCAAGGTGCGGGGGAGGGGGTGAGAGGGTATCAAAGGGGATGAAAATTTCATTGATTTTGCCGTAGGATGCACCGTTTTCAAGATATTTGACAAAAACACCGGGGGGGTTGAGGGGGAGGAGGTGCGGGGGTTTTTGAAGTAAAACTTCTATAGGCACGCTTGACTTGGGACGAACGCGGGTGTGCGGGGGGTGCTGTAAGGGGGGGTGCATGGGGGTGCGGGGGGGGGTGGGAGATGGGGGTTCTTGGGGTGTGGGGGGGGTGCGAGGGGGTTGCGGGGGGGGGGCGGGTAAGGGTAAGGAGTGCCATAATAGGGATGTTTCCTAGGTAAAAAAATAATAATTCTTATTAGTCCGTATTTTACATTATCAAAAAATATTAGACACGTAATTTTTCTTTTGACAATTAAACAAAAAATGACGAAGATATGGCGCGTTGAAGTTCCGCGTGACGTCACTTGTTCCTAAAACGCTCATACAAAGTGTAGGAACAAGTGACGTCACGCGAAACTTCAACGCGCCATATCTTCGTAATTTTTTGTTTAATTGACAAAATAAAAAATACGTGTCCAATATTTTTTGATAATCTAAAAGACTGACTAGTTAGGAAAGTAGCCTATTGTACCAATAAAATCCATGCAGCGCGCGGCGGCGACAGTGACGTGCACTTGACCGCCGCTGCGTGCTGCGTGCGGCGCGTAATGCGAACGATTACGCAGTCGACACTACAATGCTAGGTTATTTATTTCCCAGCTGAAAAACTGACTGTTCCAGGACGTGCCTTATCCTTAACATCGATTAGTTTCGTCTCTTAGGAACACATGTACGTATGTACACATGCTGTACTAGTAAGGACGACGTCAAAGATATAATAAATGCAAGTAAAAAAGGCCAATGCTGTAAGTTTACGAACGTAGGTTGTTAGGAGACAGTGTCAGCTTGGCGTGATGGATCGCGTCGGTTGTTGTATTGTAAGATGTATCGCAGTCTCTGTCTGTCTGTAGATAGGTACATATAGTTGATTAAGTAAGTGCTAACTATTTTTATGACAGTTCCTACATCAGAATGCTACCGTTTCGCTACAACTAAATAGCATAATACCAAGTTTCTAGTACGTCGCAATGTCAAAACAGATTTTGGAACTATGACAAATTTAGATTTGGGGAAATATGTAATAATAGGGTATTATGACACTTGGTTGTAAAGAACCGGTAGCATCAGAATAAACACAATAAAGATGATTGTCACAATAACTTGTATATGTATAGCCTTTGATGTTTTAATTTTAAGCCATAAAAATCTTAGCTCTTATTTTGATTCTGTTGCAGTTATTTTTGGTCAGTTAGCAAACTAATTGACCTTAGAAAAGATAGAGTGGTAAAAAAATGTTTGCAGTTAATCGGGAGACTAATGTCAATAAATTTGTACCTCGCTGTTTGTGGGCCGGTGCCGGTTGTAGCCAAAGTAGTTCATTTTATGATTGTAGCCAAAGTAGGCCATTTTATGATTAGTAGCCTATTTTTAGGAAAAAACGGAACCCTTATAAATACGATCACTTCGTACGTGGTCCGTCCGTCCGTCCGTCTGTCTGTCAAGACCCTTTATACTGTTTCAAACTTTCGTGATTTTCACTCATAATTAACTATACTAAACGGGACTTACTTATCACGCAATAAATATTTATTCACCTCGACGTTTCGGCCACATTGCAGCAGCCGTGGTCACGGGTTAATTGCGTGATAATTCCCGTTTAGTATAGTAATTAAGACCCTTTATCTCGGGAACATCGAGTTATTGAGTTGAAATTAAAACCATACACTCAGGTTTACGGTCCCTATAAGCCGTGAAAAAATCAAACTTTAAGTTAACGTAAAAAAACTTGTCCGTTTATGCCGTATAAAAGTACCTAGGTAAGGTACTTATATTTCGACTCTCAAGGGAATTATTCAAATATCCCAAGCGGTGCTCTATCTCTGGATTTCTGCTTGACACTATTTTTTGGGAAACCCTGTATGTTCAGTTCGCAGTAAATAAATAAATAAATAATAAATATTAGGGGACAATCTTACACAAATCGATCTAGTCCCAAACTAAGCAAAGCTTGTACTATGGGTACTAGACGACGATAAACATACTTATACTAGCTTTTGCCCGCGGCTTCACTCGCGTGTACCATGAGTATAACAAAGAACCAAGATATCAAGCAAGCAAGCATACGGGCAAGCAAGCAAGCATGCATGCACACAAGCAAGCAAGCGTGCAAGTAAGCGAGCAAGCAAGCCCGACTAAACTTCAGGTAGATACGGTCCTTTACAGTATTTCTTTATATACAATGTTTTTCACTATTCGAAAGCGGGCACTAAAATAACCAGGTTTGTTAATAATATAAAACCTATTATTAATTTCCCCTGTCCTGCATTAGGTATAATTCAATGTTTTCTTACCTTCTACGGAAACTTGAGTAACTGGAAGCGCTGTGTACCTACTAAGCATTGATATTATACATATTATAGTATTTTGTTATGGTGTTGTGTGACCTAACCGTTAAGGAGTTATACCTTCCATCATCAGCTCATCTGAATAACCAGAAAGAATACAACTAAAGGTCTATACGTGCATATGATATTTAAAGAAACTTCATATAACTCCTAACCGTTAAGGAGTTTAACCTTCCATCATCAGCTCACCCGAATAACCTGAAAGAATACAACTATCGGTCTATTCGTACCTATAATATTTGAAAAAATATCCTCAACTCCTAACCGTTAAGGAGTTTTACCTTCCATCATCAGCTCATCTACATGAGATGATGTCTACCAGACGCAAACACTTAAATAGCTTGAGAAAATATATGAAAAACGTAATGCGTGCCTACAAAATTTGAGGGTTGCCCTCGATTTCCCTAAGATCCCGACATCAGATCCTGATTTGGTGACAATGGAACCATCTCAGGAGTATATTATAAACTTTCGAATAAAAAAAAAAAATTTTTATAATCGGTCCACAATTGACCAAGAAATCGGCGAACATACCTACATAAAAAAATACATGACGTGGAATGCATGTAATCTCCTCCTTTTTTTGAACTCGGTTAAAGAGCCCTTTGCGGCCTATTTACAGTGTGAACTTATGAATTTTGAAATTTTAGCTTTCTAAAAACCAGTAAACGCAAAATCCCGTTTTTCCCGTTCCCGTAAGAATTTCGGGAAATGCTTTCTTAGTGCTCCCCTACACTCCCCAAGGAACCCACTTGCCAAATTTCGTCTTTCTACGACCAGTAAAACGAAAAATCCCGTTTTTTCCCGTTCCTGTGGGAATTTTGGAAACTCCTCTCACAATGCTCCTCTACACTCCTCAAGCAAACTACATGCCGAATTCAGCTTTCTACAACCAGTAAAACGAAAAATCCCGTTTTTTCCCGTTCCCGTGGAAATTTTGAAAAATCCTCTCTCAATGCTTCTCTACACACCCTAAGCAACCTACATGCCGAATTTCAGCTTTCTATGACCAGTAAAACGAAAAATTCTGTTTTTCCCGCTCCCATGGGAATTTTGAAAAGTCCTCTCTCAATGCTTCTTTACACTCCCCAAACAACCTACATGCCGAATTTCAGCTTTCTACGCTCACCAAAACGAAAAATCCCGTTTTTTCCCGTTCCCGTGGGAATTTTGTAAAGTCCTCTCTCAATCCTCCTCTACACTCCCCAAGCATCCTACATGCCGAATTTCAGCTTTCTACGACCAGTAAAACGAAAAATCCCGTGTTTTCCTTATCCCGTGGGAATTTCCAAAAATCCTTAAAACAGTTTTTTACTATTATAATTACCTACTTCTGTGTCAAACTTGAAGAGTCTAGTAATTATAGTTCATAGGATCCCGTTGAACTGAATATATAAATCCCGTTTTTTCCTTATCCCGTATGAATTTTGAAAAATCCTGAAATTAATGTTTTAACTAATATAATACCTACTTGTGTATCAAATTTGAAGAGTCTAGTTATTATAGTTATACTGAGATAGGGTCACTCGGAATCGAATTTATAAATCCCATTTTTTCCCGTTCCCGTGGGAATTCCCAAAAATCCTTCCTTAGTGGATGCCTACATTGTATAAGGTATCTATGTGCAAAATTTCAAGTCTCTAGATCCAGTGGTTTGGGCTGTGCGTGGATATATCAACAGTCATTTAGTTTATTTAGACTTTTCAACCCCATCGCACCCCATCCAGGGAGATGGTATTTTACGTCCGCCACGTCGGATTTTAAAACCGTTGTTGTTTTCATAACCAGCGACCCGATAAACCATAGAAACAACACCCATGTTGATTTTCAGACTTTGTTACCCCTTTCCCCCCTTTTAGGGGTTGAATTCTCAAAAAACCTGAAACACGTGTTTACTCATTTACCATTAGGAGTACTTCTGTGAAGTTTCGAATAAAATAGTCGAACTAATCTTGTTTCCCCATACAAACTTTGGACCCCCTTTTCACCCCCTTAGGGAGTGAATTTTGAAAAATCCTTTCTTAGTGCACCCCTAGACCTTATAAGGAACCTACATGCCAAATTTGGAATCTCTAGGCCCAGTGGTTTGGGCTGTGCGTTGATATGTCAGTCAGTCAGTCAGTTTCTTCTTTTATATATATAGATACATAAATACATACTTAAATACATAGAAAACATCCATAACTCAGGAACAAATATTCGTGCTCATCACACAAATAAATGCCCTTACCGGGATTTGAACCCAGGACCTCTTGCTTCGTAGGCAGGGTCACTACCAACTAGGCTAAAGCGGTCGTTAGTAACTTTAACTTACTTAGTTTCACCTGTCCCGATGTTTATTGTCTGTAATCAAATCTTGCAAGTTAAATTTGGCCCACTTCCCGATTACCGATTGAGCTGAAATTATGCATGCATGTGTAAATTAGGTGACAATGCAACATTATTGTGACATGGAGCTGATCTGATGATGGAGCTGGAAGGTGGCCATAGGAACTCTGTAATAAAACGACACAACCCCATCGAGTTTGGGCTCGTTTGATTCGTCTTGACGAGTATTTTGATCCCAGATGGTAACCAGGGTCTGATGATGGAGCTGGAAGGTGGCCAAAGGCACTCCATATTGAAACGGCACTACCCCACCGAGTTCGGACTCGTTTGATTCGTCTCAACGAGTACTTTGGTCCTAGATGGTAATTAGGGTCTGAAGATGGAGCTGGAAGATGGGCACTAAAAAGTTAAAAATAAAATTAAAAGAAAATGGGTCAATCAACTTTTTTTTGTCAACGATTTTCTGCAACTTTCTATGAAAACCGAAATAATTAAAAAACTAATTATTTTTCCTTATTTAAAGTATACTTTTCAAAACGCTAGATTTTTGTAGTCAATAATGGTATAATTGCCATATTTATTTTATTTTGTTTAGCTTCTATTTCGAAGGTGACCCAGGGGACAATGATGTCCCCGAAATTTGTACGGAAATAGTGGTATGTCCCCTGGGACACCGGATTTTTTCATAAAAATACTTATTTTTTTTGGTTTTCACATACGCACTATGATAAACAGTTTATCTAAGTTACTACAAAATCATGGTTTCACTAACCAGAGATTACAGAGTTACTTGTAAAGGAGTAAATAGAAGAAAACAAAAAAAAGTTGATTGGCCCAAATAAAACTATACTGAGACGTGGCCGCTAACGATGGGTCTTATAAGGAAGCTCAAGGTCACTCAGAGGGCGATGGAGAGGGCTATGCTTGGAGTTTCTCTGCGGGATCGCATCAGAAATGATGAAATCCGCGCAATAACTAAAGTCACGGACATAGCTCGAAGAATCGCTAGACTTAAGTGGCAGTGGGCAGGGCACATCGCCCTTAGAACTGACGGCCGATGGGGCCGAAAGGTTCTCGAGTGGCGTCCGCGGACCGGAAGACGCAGTGTAGGTAGGCCTCCAACAAGATGGAGCGACGTCCTGGTGAAGGTAGCGGGAACGCATTGGATGCGGATAGCGCAGGGCCGATCTGTTTGGCGAGCCTTGGGGGAGGCCTATGTTCAGCAGTGGACGTCTTTCGGCTGAAATGATGATGATGATGATGATGATGAAAACTATTATAAAAACAAGCTTTTATTAAGTAATACTTAACTAGATGTTAATAAAAAGAACTAAAAACTGAAAATATTTTATTATGATAAAAATAGACCTTGCCCTTTCATTTTGAGAGGAGGCCTGTACCCTCCCTTTGCGTTTTTATCACAGTCCCAATTTTTTGAATAAAAGCGTGTTACATTTTGACGTCAAGAGAAATAACGAAGGTGTAACGCGCTATATTGAAAAAATTGGGAATGTGATAAAAACGCACAGAGACAGCACAGGCCTCCTTTCAGAATGAAAGGGCGAGGTCCATTTTTATCAGAATTAAATTAGTTTTAGCTTTTTCGTCCTTTTTATTAACCTCTACTTAATAAAAGCTTGTTTTTAAAAAGTTTTTTTTTGCTTTTATTTTCTCGATATTATTATGACGATTGCACCTAATGTTTATGTCATGATCGATCATGATTCAGAAAAGTACATACTTACTTACCCATTGAATTGAATTATCATGAAATGAAAATTATTTTGAATTTAACTGTGGGAGTTCATTTGTCAGAAGCGGTTACGTGATTGACAGGGGTGGAGTAACGGCATGGAGGAGCAAACTGGTTCCGGCGTCGCGGCTCGCGGCCGGCCGCGCTGTCTCACGAACTCCTCGCCTCGTCGCGTCATATTTTATGACACAGCAAAAAGCTAAGTTTACATCTCTGTATATGTAGGTACATACCTACATGTCCACCGTAAATAATGGACATCATTGTATCGAATCAATACATAAGAAATGCAGTCACTGTAGAGTCATTGGGTTCATTCATGGTAGAGCTATTTAAGCGTCATTAGCCATTTGCATATCTGAAGATAGTTGATGAGAGGAGATGCGAATAGGGTCGAGAGGTCGGTAGGCAACTGGACCAATTGAATTTGATAAGAAACAGAGCGCCGCCGCCAGGAGCAGCGGTGGCTCCGGAGATGAATAGTAAAGCTGCTTGATGCGGCGGGTGGTGGAAGCTCGGCGGGCGCGGGTGCGGGGCGCGGGGCGCGGGCGGCGCGCGCGGCCGCGGCGCGGCGGGCGGCAGCGGCAGTGCCTTACGAGCCGCCGGCGACGTGCGTACGCCCTGTGTCGCGCCGCACCCTGGCATGCGCCGCGCGGACCCCCGAGCCCCGTGCTGACATGGCCTGCGCCCGCGGAGTCTGCACCGCAGACAAGATATTCATCTTCATCAACATCGGCTTCGCGGTAACTCCCTCGCCCTTTATATCGCGCAAGATTCATTTATTTATCTTATCCTGGACCCTTTTCAAATCATTCCGAGATGACATTCGTCTCCTTGATTTTGAGAATTACCATAGATATTAAACTTTCCGAGTGGAAATAATTAAGTTACTTACATGAAATAATTAATTAGTTCGTTACCTACGTTTATTTAAAAAAATGTAAAGTACTAGAGTAGGGATTTTAACAACAAAACAGTAAGTTTACAAACAAATGCAAATGACCGCGAGCAGGGAGGAGCCGCCGCTGCAGCGGATGCTGGCTGCAGCTTCTCGACGACGCTGCCGGCACCGCCGATAATTTCAAAAATATTGTTTATTGTTTACCTACTGGCCTTGCCTATAGTATATTTTTCCGTCTGACTTAAGTAATTTGAAGTACTTAACACAACTCATTCAGTTCGATGTTTTGCATCCTATCTCAAATACGTCAGGCATTGTGCGACTGTGAATAATTACCTGATTTCACGGAATTCGATGAGTGAAACAAAGGACAGCCTTTGCTGTCGTGCTTAAATTACTACAGAAACAAACACGGGGAACTCGACTACAGATTTTCATTTTTATTATAAGTATAAGTTTACAACTAAGTTCATTTTCATTTTTGTCGAAGTAGCTTTCTGTTTTACACGGTTAAGTATTTAGTCAAGAATACCACCCAAAGTGCAAGGCACGAGTAAACACGTAAGTACTACGCGATAAGGCGCTGCATCGCTATAGTATAGTTTGCCGTACGGGTTGACTGACGGCGCCTCCCCAAACATGCCATCCCGGCGTCCCGGGGCCGCGTCCCGGGCTGCCTGCCCCCCCCCCCGCCACCCCGCCACCCCCTCGCACGACCTGCTCAACAGGCAGCTGCCGTCGGCGCCATTGTTGTGTTGTTCCGTCTGGGCGACGACTGTTCCATTCGATCTCTGATTCCTCCCGAATCAGAATTCCTATTCATTGTGATTATTGCCGAACTTTGGCAGAATGCCTCCAATAACAAGAGCTACTTCAGCAATCGCGTAGATTTCGGTCCTCGTAAATATTTATTTGCGGTTCCTATGTCACGCAGCACTGGCGATCGCACATAATGTCTCGTTTTATGATCACGATTCAACGTTCCGTAGATTACCTATTTTATGCTCAGAACAAGTATCGATAAATTTAACTAGTCAATGATTCGAGTCTGGGCTTTAGGCGGGCTCATAATAAGTTTTAGAGGGCACAGAAAATGAAGTGGGACTAAGTAGTCGGTCGTGAACTCGACCTCAACCTCTGAAAGGGTTTTAGGCGAAATGCCTTTTCTTACACACATTAGTGGTACTGGTATTGATAAATTAACTTTATTTGACAGTCAGTTAAGACACGTCGTGTGCTGGGCTGAATTAAAAGGATATAAGAAATAATCCTATACATTTATTAAGAATCTCACAGCAGTTACAACGACTTCCCAAAACCCCCCTCTCCGAGGTTCCTTCCCAGGTGCCCTGTTTCTAATTGATTGATATTTTGATTCTACTATGATATTTAACGACCACTTCCATTTCATTCAAACTCTTTATTAGGTAGGTATTTACGAAGTCAAGAATATTGTTGATTTCGCTATAAACCTTAACCCTACAAAAGCGCGAGTTGCACCATGTCTTGTAACGAGCTGTCAAATATCTGGTTATGTAAAATACTGCAATCGGAAAACCACTTAACCGGAGATTTGACGGTTCGTTTGACATTGGTTACCGTTATACTTAGTACTTATAAAGTTATAAACATAGTGCAACTCACACTAAATAATTAAATAAGAAATTGGATAATGTTTGTTTGTTTATTCATTATGGTTTGCCGACAGGTAAAATACCATAAAATTGCACTACAAACGCATTAATAATTACCTGTTTCAATAATTGAAAACTCAAAACAATTAGCCATGCTAACTTTTTAAATATGTATGGAAATCTTAAAATCATTACGAGAAACAAGCTTTCGGTACAGTTTCTGTATATCAGATTTAAAAAAAGTCATACATTATTAAGATATTCGTTGAAATGTATTAAACTTCAAATGACTTTCTGTGAGTCTTCAAATGAATAATGGATAATGATAAAACTATCAACTAAGCTTTATTTAATGAACAATATCTTTATAAAATTATAAATACAAATTAAAAACTACATAAAATAAAACTAAAACTATAAACTACAACTACATACAAACTAAACTTATAAATAAAAAAGTTGCCCAAAATCACTGCCAGGTGGTAAGGTGCCCAGAAGGCTGGCAGCATTGCCACGCTGTATGGCAATGCTTATTCTTTGTGCTAAGAAAAAGCCAGCCCTCTGGTCGCCTGAAGCTGTAATTAATTTTGACGACAGTGATTTAAAGATATTTGAAGCACTCAAACCCCAAGGACCCATGGTTTCAACCCCAAAATAATAATGATTCCTTAGCCTTATTTAAAAAAAAAACGTGTCTAGTCTAAATCAAACATAAACTCAAACTTGACATTGACGTGTCGTTTCGTTTTGTGGTTTGTTTGTTTACTTATTTGTTATTTAAGCACAAAGACTATAAGGTTTAAGCAGCATTTTATCCTCTAACGGCACTGAAAATGGCTAAAAGGACGGCTAATTTCGAAAAAGCCGATTTTCGCAATTTGCCACAAGTGGACAATGGCATGATACTGGAGTTCATGACGAATTCTAGCAACCACAACATCGCTGAAATAAAAGGAGCTACTCAATGGTCAAGACTTTATTGTTAAATCATTGTGTAAAAGTAATGTGTTTCTTTTAAATAGGCAGATACATTTAAATGATCTTCATAACAAAACTGCAAATAGTTCTTGAAGTATTTTTGCTTCACTTCTCGCCACCATTCCTCTCGCCGTCGTTCTGGGATTGGTACGAATAACAAATCCGGGTTATCTTATCCCTGCTGTTATTCGAACATAAAGGGACGAAACACTCGTAGCCTTCCATTTCAAACAAGTTCAGTTAGTGATTTCAAATTTTTTTGAGGTTAGCCGTCCGCGGTGACGTTAACACCTTGACGTTGACTTTACCAGAGACTTTACTGTTATTTTTTTTGTGCAGATGAAGACTACATTATCCATTATGCATTTGATGACGTCACGTCAGCAATAAATTAATATATTTTTTTAATGTAGATAGGAATCATTAAAAACAAAAATACCGAAATTAGTTTCTTAAAATAGTCTATATTTATCAAATAAATTATTAAAACCATACACCAAAAATATGAAGTATGGCCAAAAATTCCGGATTTCGATCCTGTGCTAATTATTTATTTTATGTCTATACAGAAGCGTCTGTATTTATTAATATAAACGTTTAACACATCTACTAATTGTACCCTTAATGCACATGTAATTTCAATATTGTTGCAGTAAATCCAATTAACGTTCCCGATTTCATATTCAATTGCGTAACATCAAAATGTATTTAAACCAATATGAATTTCAATTTTAAAGTTGTTTCAAGTTAATCCGGAATATTTCAGCACATGATTGGGTAAGTTTGATTAAACATCATGTAAGTAAATGGTTTCAGGATTTATCAGTTACGGTTGACTGGCACATTGATCGATGTTCAAATCGTACCGCATCACCTTTGACGCCTTCGTCACCACATTTTGAATCAAAAATTCCGCTGAATATATTTTACAGGGATGTGCAACCAACCGAATTTTTTTTGTAGGCCTGAGATGATGATTTATTTATTTCGAGAATAAACAGAAATCTAATCACTTTCCTTAGTAGAAGTGGTAAACATGTTGTGCCCGACATCGCGAGTCGACGCGACAGTCTGCAGAGCCGAGACCGCTCGCAGTAATAGCGCAAGTTAGTTTTATGTTAGCAGAGCTGCGAAGTTCAAAGGTTCCTAAGTCACGGGCACGTCTCCGCCGTAACGTGATACCATATCTGTGAACGTAACAAAAACATTATGCCCTACTATTGCTGGAGTCCGATAACACGGAACTCTAAATCGACTCTACACATTTGTTATTTATTTAGATTGGATTATACAAGTAGTAACAAGCCGTAGTTAGAGCATATGACGAAAGAGTCGATTTGGAAAGGCCTTGATCGTCGGTCGGTGTTTGCGCGAGTGCTTAGCGCCGAGGCCGCCGCCGACACGCAGCCGCCGCTGCAGCAGCCGCCATGACATCAACAGCTTGTCGCTGGAAACGTCTTGCGCCTGTAAATTCTAAAAACTGGTTGAAATTCAGCAGAACGCATGATAATGCACATCGAATTCCAATGCCATAAATTCTTGGCACGAAATACGGCGGCGACGCGGGCTCGAGGTCATGGCGAAATGGCAAAATTCTTTTCTGATATTATTAACTTCACGCGTGAAATATATCACATAATACTACAAGTAAACTGCCGTAGTTTGCCATCTCCTCAACATGATTTTGTTGGATATTTCCCCAGTTCGTTTACTTTGTTCCCGTAGATATTTAAAATGTAACGGATTTTAGCCCAGGATCTAAGAATACTTGTTTATGACACGGACTCTAAACAGTCGCAACTGAATCCTGCGCCGCGCTCGATGACTGCCTCCATGAATTAAGGATTAAATAAATGAGATGCCTCCGGAAAGGAAACAAAGGCGCGGCCGTGACGCCCGGGACGTCGACCAAATTATGCCGAAAGCGTTGCAAATCCGAAGCCCATGCAAATTAAGTTGGTGAATTTTGGAGAAAAAGAACAGAAATACACCATAAGTACCCGAGGTAGCGCTTCAAAATGCGGAAACCGCCGAAAGTTCGAAGCGGCCGAGAAGGATAAACGGGCAAAGAAACTTCGAGGATGACCGTAAATTATCCACTCTTTCAATTAAGGTCCGCGCCCATCGTGCAGCGCTGAGACAATAACGCACTGATGCCGAACGAAGTTATTGCTGCGTTCCAAACTGATTTTACGTACCTACGTGATTTAAAAAGTTAAGGGAGATAAAGTGTTAATCAGGGAATGTGCCGTAAAAGTCTCTTGGCAGCGGAACCGGCGCTGCCTGCCAACACCCCGACGCGTGGCTGAAGAATAAGTTCGATCCATTTTCAAGTTTGGCGCAACGTAGCTTAACTATTGTATAAACTATAGCAAGGTAACGTTAGTGCCTAATTGAGTGGACTGCGAGAACTTTAATACATCAGCCGGTCGATGCGAATAAAACCTGTTGTTGGTTCGTGTCGTATTATGTTATAACACTTGTGATCCCCGAGTTGACGTCACGCGCACGTGAGGCGGCGGGGCAATGGACCGGCCGCGCTCAGCGTTACCGCTGCACGGACAGGCGGTCAGCCCGAGCGCTCCACGTGCTTGTGCGGAATGCCGTTTGGATGGGTCGCACGCCGCCATCGCGACGCGACACCGTGTAAAACCGTTACGAACCCATAAAGCCCCTACAAGCAAACAATACAGGATAGGTCACGTACCCGACGGCGACCCAATGAAGCGCATAAATCCTCGCGTCTCAGATCATTAAGCCCGCTCCCGCAATATCACAGACTCTCATTTGGTCTGATTGCTTTCATTCAATCGCGTCCTCCCGCGGCAGCGCGGGGCGCGGCGGCCGGGCTCCGGGCTGCCGCTGCCGGGCCGGCGCCGCGCGCCTTGCCCGCCGCCGCCCGCCCGGCCCCGGCTAAGGAGACGAGCCATTCATATTTCAGACGAATAAATAAACTCTATGTCATCTCTGCGTTTTAACAACTCTCAGCATCAAGCTCTTAGATCGTACGAGAGTTTTTACCTCTGCGATGAAGTAAGCATTGCGCACTTGGGAATAGTGTTATCAGAGCGTCATAACCGCAACGTTATTAAAACAATAAGTTGCATATTGGAATATCAATAATTAAATACCTAACTCAAAACAAGGGAAAATAAATAAAATAAAACAAAGGGTTTTTTATCTGTACTTAACATACTCTTAATAATTAAATGAGACGCACAAACATAGTGACGCATATTTGAATCACTTACTTTTTCCACCCACACCATCCCGTAGACCCGGAATACTCACGTAGGCATGTTGTACATAAATACTTGTTACGACATTATGATTCTGCCGTAATGGGAATGTCCACAAAGTGAATTCCACGCCTTTAGCAGATGGTATGTAGGTGTCATGTCTTTAGCGGGGTACCTAGTCAGGTAGTTTTCTGTTGGTCGGAATGCGCCGCGCCGCAGCTTCCGTGGACGCAGCTGAGAATGCCGGCGCACGCGGCTTTATTGGGTATGCGAGACACATCAACAATAATAACAGTTTATTTACAGTAAAGTCTGGTTACTTTGGCCCTGAAGGGTAACTTTGACCATTGGGATTAACTCTGTCTAGATTTTATTATTGCATCAAAATTAGGGCAAATTGCCGTGTGGTTTGTTTTAGCTGACTGCTCACATTTTTATGTTTTTTACTAGACTCTTCTTTATTTAGTTTTATATGGGCCAAAGTTACCCTTTATTGGGTCAAAGTACCCCGACTTTACGGTATTCAGACTTTTCAATCCATTTTGACAGTAAATACATAATCACTGACTGATGCTAGTAGCTATGATAAAGTTCATCATGTCATGGCCCCTGGCAACCCCACTGTCTGATTTGTGATTTATAAAGGCACGACGCTGATGTACACTACACAATATGTACTGAATTATTACATGCTTAAAACCTTCGAGGGAGGCCTTTGCCCACTGAAGAGTTCCACATGGATCGGTTCTGCGCTGTCCGCATCCAAAGAAAAAAAACTAAAAGTAAAGTTATCATAATTTAATTGAATCATAATATACATAGGTACATACATTGCAGAGTATTAAATAATATTTTGCATATTATCTCTGTGACAAACATGTAGCTGTAAGTACCTACGTATAAATTGATTTTAAATCACCTATCAACGAAAGGTATGAACAGATAAATGACTGATTATTTACTGAAAACGACTACAGAGAATCTATTAAAAACCTTGGTTTATTCAATACCAGCTGTTGCCCCCGACTTCATCAGCGAAAAAAATCTTTTATCTATCGCTATCCCGCTAGAACTTCGTGTACTATTTTAACGGAATAAAAAGTATCCTACCTATGTGCTAACTCTAAACTCTATGCCAAATTTCATCTAAAAATCCGTTGAAGCGTTTTGCGGGATGAGTAACAAACGTCCAAACATACAAACACACAAACTTTCACATTTATAATATTAGGATTCAAGGGAATTCTAAAGCGATCCATTTCCCGCATAAATGTAGAGCTAGTTTTTCACCATGGTGTTTGGATGGTAAATTTTGATGATTGTGATGTTTTACAATTTTACGACTTTGACCTTCCGATGATCTTAAAAATGGCTGGTCTGTGTGGCGCGTAAGTAGGTACTTTTGAAAGAAAGAATAACAACACCAGACCGTAGAAAAAATTCTTTACGTTTGAATTATATTTTTGAGAATTAGTTGTTTTTGTGATTCTGTTGGCTTGACACTATGCTTTAGACCTTTAGGTATTTAAAAGAATATAAACAAACCATTAAAGAGTTTATTTCTAAGACAATGTTTGGTTCCTGTTCAATATTTATTATTTTAAAATAATTGAGCAACCTACTTCCGTCCGTTCAGTTCTAATAACATATAGTTACGCTTAATTTTACTGAATATGTACACATTTACGAATACAAAAATATTTTTATCATGTTAAATGAATATTTAATTTTTTTTTGTAAATTGACACTAAAAAATACCCAATCTTGCAGAGGTTTAAAACGCAAGGTTTGATCTAATCAGCATGTAATGCGACTAAAATAGAAAGTGTCGTATTTAATGCAGCAACACCTTACGTGATTTTTAACTTGTCGGTTTGACATTTGCCATTGCTTGTTGTCATCTGATGCGAGTGCAATATTTGTGGTGTTTTCGAGATTTAATTTATTGTTATTCTTTGTTAAGTTTGTTGTTTTCTGTTAATTTTTTGTTGAACTTGTTTGTTTTGTTACGGAGTTGTGTATTATACGAAGTCATGGGTGATGGCGAGCCGGGAACTAGCCGGGCTAGTTCCTTGCTTACATTTCCTTCTCCGAAGAAGAAGCGGACTAAGGCAGGACAACTTACATCATCGGAAAAAATGTGCTTGTGAACATATTTAAATATGTTGAAGAAACGTGGCCAAAAGATAGATATCCATCCAAAACCGACATAACCCAAAAAACGGCAAAAAAGGGATCATTATAAGAAGTCTAATAGCGTATTTAGTGCTAGCTACATTTTTAATTTTTATTCTCGTCATAAAGGTTCACAACCTCTGAATCTGTCATTTTTGACAGCTCCCGTTTGTTTACATTCTTTTAAATACCTAAAAGTCTAAAGTATAGCTAGGGAATTTTGCGCTTTCAGAGATTTGCAATAACAACGATCTAATTTTGCGCGCGTGGGTGGTATTGGTATGAACGCAGCTGCAGTTGGTATTTTCTTAAGAATGTCCGAAAGAATCGTCATTGTTAATTAGAAGGCGAAATGCTTGTTAACATTCAATCTAAAATTAAAAAAATATTGCTGGAGCGCTAAACTCTCTTGCATATAAACTACATTTTTGTCCAGTTTAACCTTTTTAAAAATGTAATAAGAATAAGACCACTTAATACAAACATAAAAAGGTGCAGTTTTTGCCATTTTGGCTCCGGAACCCTAATGAAATGAAGGTCGAAACCTTATATTATTTGTAAAGAAATACAAGACTTAGACCAAATAAAAAAAGATAGTACGACAGCATTTTTATTTGTTACAATAGCTGCTGTATTTAGGTGTTTTGGACAGAAAAATACACCTCTTCAACATCATTGATATAAAAAGCGGAGGATTGTTTTGTTACCATTTTGCGTCAGTTATATTTTCACTTATTTTTGTTCGTTGTTTCCTTATAGATCTTTAACCGACTTCAAAAAAAGGAGGAGGTTCTCAATTCACTTGTATGTTCTTTCTTTTTAATGTGTGTTTGCTTAGAACTCCGTCATTTATGACTCTCTACCTACACTCCTGCTAGCTCGAGCTGAGGCACTAACTTGAAACAGATTAGTAGAAAGATAATTGTCATGCTTATTGTGGTCGGCTTAATTTTTATATCATAGTTTTTTTGGGTGTTTTTTGAAGGCCGTTTTATATTTTATTTAATTTTTTTTGAGAAAAGCACTATACATTATATTCGCCTCGGCCGGCATAGTACTTGCTGGCTTCGTATTATTAAACTGACTCGTAATCTCGTCCGTTAAACACAGCCGGCAGTTACCTACTTTCAGGCCTAGGCAATAATAATCTTAAGCTGCGTACAGACTGCACGCACTGTACGCGTACCCGGGCTTGCGTGTCCTGGAACGCCATGTCTGTACGTCATGTATGCGTACAGTGTACGTGTACGTGTCCAGTGTACGCGTACATGGCGTACGGACATGGTGTTCCAGGACTCGCAAGCCCGGGTACGCGTACAGTGCGCGCAGTCCGTACGCAGCATTATAGTTACCTACTACTAATGGGCCATTCGAAAATTTATCACAACGTGACATCAGCGAGGAGCATGAATGGTCCAGGATAAAGAATATGCACAGAGCCAAATAATGTAATTTAATATAGCCGTGTAGTTAGATATCGATGGACATGTGTAGTCATAATAACTGAGTCTACAATGAGATCATGCGCTGCTCATGATAATGATCATCGGCCATCGCTCGCCGGAATCGTCGGCGTCGCTGCCATCGGTTTTCCTTCAAATTAAATATTCAATAACTACGGAAAAAATGTTACACAATCAACGTACGGTTCCACATACATAATGTGTACTTTATTATTGTATTATGAAATCTACGGTATGCCGCATAATTCAAGAAATAAATAAATCATGACCCTGAATATAATTAGACTAGACTTGCCACATTTGCTTTGTACGTGACACGGTGAACTGGAATTAATTCTGCCGGACCAGCACTCTTCTCACAATGCACTGAACACAGCGCTTTGCATTATCTCTGTAATTATTTCCATACTCAGTCAAACAACATAAATGCATTAGTTTTGTTTATCGCGGCATCCTTAGATGCACTTTGCGTGGGCGCTCGCGGCCGCTGCCCGCGGCTCGCGGCTCGGGGTCAAGGCGAGGCGCTGCGCCGGCGCCGCCGGGGGCGCACTGTTGGCTCCTGGTCTTCCGTCAGCCATCATCGGTGTTCGTTGGTCCACGCCACATAGTTATAACCTGGAGCGTTATACGGACTCGACCAAGGGTAGAGTCAAGCAAAAGTCTCGAGTTTAAAATAGGCACGTACGGTCACATGACGACGTGAGATGACATTCGAACTTAATGTCAGTAAATTGAACCACCGGTAGCGTTCATAGCGCAGGGTATAATTAGGCGACCTTGTTTACCGAAATTCGTGTTTGTTCAGTTGAGCAAGCAACAAAGGCTGAGGACAACCGTCGCGTTAACTGGCTGCACGCGGGCGGCTCGTGCCGCGGCGCACCACGGCCGCCGGCGAGTAGCCGCCGCCGCCCGTCCGGCCCGGCAGCCGGCCCGGGATGCAAACTGCATGCTCATTCAATTAAGCGGTTCGATGAACATTAATTCAGGCTCAATCACTGCGCGACACTTTTTGCCTTCGTGGAACCAACGCTTAGCGAGAAATAGTGAGACAGTGAGTAAGTATGTAACAAACAATCAGTACATAAACTTGCAAAGTTTCTACAGTAGCTAACCTAACCGGAAAACCGATGCAGTTTTCTATGTGCGGCTCATTTCTGCGAAATGCCCGCGCGGCGCAGCGGCTGCGCGGAGTGCAGGCGGAGGCTCCGCTCTCGTGCGGTCGTAAATTTAGAATGGCCAGCGGGACAACCCGGGACAGGCGCCGGGATAGATGAACGTGTCCTAAAAGCAGGTCAGCCCACGCTGTGGCAAGTCCTAAAACTAGGTCGGCCCCGCGGCCCCGCGCTCCTGCACTTGACGCTGCAGATGATCGATGCTTGCCTTTTAATATTTAGATTCTAGACTTATTTAGGCCGTACTTGATTGTAAATGCGAACGTGAAATTCATAAATCCATAAATTTCACAGCGTGCCATAATTTGACTGTGATATTAATATTTCATTAAATATAAATAAACAAATAAAATAAATATATATATATATTTTTTTATGTTAGAGAGGCCAGACAAACGAACTAGTGGGTCACCTGATGTTAAATGAACACCACTGTCCATTGACACTCGCAGCGCCTTACGCGATACCAGTGCGTTGTCGGCCCTAAATAAAGATAAAATGTTCTTAGCATGTTCAAAGAAATAATTCATACAATAAGTATCTACATACTATAATTTTGTTTGTGTCATTACGTAATGTGGTCACTTAAATTACTTGAGGTTATATGTATAATGTTATCGTTTGGCGCACCGAGCTTTGGGCTGCGGACCGCTGTAGTGTTGATAGGTGTAAAAGTGCGGGGCGGTGGGAGGCGCAGGGCAGAGCAGCGCGCGCGCAGCTGCGGCGTGAGTCAGCGCACACAATAACACCGAGGACCACTCATTGCGAGTATGCGGAGTATGTCTGTCATTGTTCTCTTTCAATTCCAAGATATGCAAAAACTAATCGTACCTATCAATTAACATCTCATTTATCAACCCGTTATTTTACAATTTGCAAGTTGTTTGTCCGCAAGATCTAAAGGTGACTTTGTAAATTATAAATAAATCATTCCAAAGCTCCACGTCGGCTGTAATTTATGAAAATAATTGTATGAAGCTTTATTGGAGTGTCCGGGCGCGGTGCGGGCGCGGCAGCTTTAATAAAATTGTACTTTCGCACGAGACCGGGTTGCTTCCCCGGGTCGGGCTCGCGCTGCGTGAAAGTCCTCTCATGGAGTAGCATGGTTCCTCTATTAAAGGGGTAATGTACTTTTGGGAATGTTTGACCGTGTCTGCCGGGCGCGGGCGCCGCACGTGGCGCGGCGGCGCGAGGTCACGGCCGCGGCCCGCGACGTCACCGGCGGCGTCGCTAATCCCCGCTGGACTCGCGTTACGCGGAATGTCGCTCAACGGTGTCTAATCCTAAACGGAGTGACGCTGTTGGTATTCAAACCGCTGCGCTGTACTCGAATCAGCCGGCCCTGCTCTCCCCGCCCGCCGTGGCCGCTAACGGTGCACCCTAATTCACTAGACTTTCCATTAAACTGTCACTAAATCAGTAGCAGTATTATAGGTTTTAAAGGGCTGGTGACGTAATGAGGTTCCTTCACTAAAACGAAAAAGTCTACCTCTTTCTTTACTCATAATATAACGAAACTAAACATCTGTGTTTACAATGATGCACGCACACGTGAGAGAGATTTATATCCTAACATCTTGTGTTATCAAATTTAAACGAGGTCACAGCTGTTGACTGCGACTAAATTAAGTAGGTATTGAACCAGATAATTCAGAAAATAATTCAGAATAACGCCAGTATGGAATAGGCGAGGTCTCGAGTGGACAAATAGGTACCTATTTTATTCTGTAGAAGTCATCGTCATCATCATCCCAGCTCATATACGTCCCACTGCAGGGCACAGGACTCCTCTCAGAATGAGAGGGGTCGGGCCGTAGTTCCCACGCGGGCCCAGTGCGGATTGGGACCTTCATACACACCATTGAATTTCTTCGCAGGTGTATGCAGGTTTCCTCACGATGTTTTCCTACACTGAAAAGCTCGTGGTAAATTTCAAATTAATTTCGCACACAAATTCCGAAAAACTCAGAAGTGCGAGCCGGGATTTGAACCCACGACCCTCTGCTTGAGAGGCCATAGGTCAAACCACTGGGCCACCACGGCTTCAAACGGCTTCCGTAGACGTAAATGCTATGAATTCGGAAATATTACTTGGTATTGCTCACTCTGTTATCATTCATTAGTTCTATGCACAGGACCGAGCGGGGCGCCGCGCGTGCGACGACCCGCGGTTGCTTACGGCGGCGCGCTAATTTCGACACACACTCCTCAGTCCTCATTAGATATCGTTAGCGTCCTGGCGCATATTTGTTTATGATCTAAGATGAAGCGGAAGCCTGGAGCGCGGCGAAAACAAAGGAACTAGTGATAGCCGACTCTATCTACTTCATTCAGCTAGCTAGAACTACAAAGTATGAGGCTCAGTGTCGGTATATGCTGCATACTAATTCCAAGCGAATGTGACTCAAGGATCGCGAGGGTAAGTACTCTCGCGACGATGAAAAAAGAATTACAATACACGAAAGGAGAGCAGTCCAATCGCAAAAGTTCCTAAAGGATTTTCCATTGCCACTGTGGAACCATAATCCGCGCGTCTATAGAGTCCACCGTAGCGTTGTATAATATTCAAAATTTTACCAAACTTTAAATAAGTATCAGATAAGATCCTTTACAAATTGCTTTCACAAAAGGCAGTAGATAAGCTCCGCCTGTCGAGTGGGCTGCTCGGGCTCTCGTCTTTTGTCTACCACTTGATGGCAGATTTGCGTTCGGGCGCGTCGCGGGCGTGTCGCGCGCGGCGCGGGCGCGTCGCCGCGATCGATGCCGATGCCGCCTCAGCACGCGAGCACCGCCCGCAATTACCGTGCAGTCTACAAATACCTAATTACAAAAAAAAAAGTTTTAATATTTTTTTAAAGACTTGTTCTTATATTTTTAAAATGGTTTGGTAACTTAACACTGAGGTAGGTATGTAAGGTCGCTAAGACCTCGTCGGAAACACGCGCGTCGAGTGTTTAAGACGCTGTCAACACCAACGTCGGCGCACACTGTCTATTTGTATCGGAGTAAACGAGATGCCGCTATTACTGGGCAGCCGGGTATATTGAAATTTATCGGGCAAATATTTAATTAAAAAAAAACTGTGGATTATTTGTGAAATATGACTCGTTAGCGGTTTAGGTATGAATATGTTGACTTCATGTTTTTAATTGCAGACGCATACGCCAAAAAAATAAAGACATAGAACCGTTTAATGATGATTTTAAGACCTATCTTTGCAATTATTTTCTATCGAGCCGATTTCGTCCAATTATGTATCGAGTCCGTCCACGGTCTTTGAAATATGATGAATATTAACATATAATTTTTTTGATGTGCTAGAACAAGCAGTTTTTCTTAAAAAACTGTTTAAATGACATCAATTTCAACAAAATCAGGTGTTGTCAGCCTCTTAAAGATCGGCTGATTTACAAGTGACGCCCTTGATGCTATTATTGTTTACACATCCACTACAATATTGTCGATAGGTACGTATATCGTCACTACTTCGAAAAACTCCTATCTGTAATTAATATAATATTTCAACCAAACGGAGCCTTGATGCATACCTAGGTACCTAGATTATCGATTTTGAGTTATGAGCTTTTTTTTTGTGAGGAATACAAAGATAAGATACCTATCTATTAATTGGGTATTTTGGGTTTATTTACCTAAGTAAGAAAATTACTAGGCTGCACTGAAAGTTTCGGGAATCGATTATTTAATGGTACAATAGTGTTACAAATTTAACCTTTTTATAACCATAGAGGTCTAGTCAACTCATTACAGCAGGCAGTTTGAAAAAAAAAGTAGATTCTTTTTAGTAATTATTTTTTAAAACGGAGTCGTTGCCGCCAAAATTGAAATGACGCGAAAATTTTAAGAGCTATGATTTTTTATGATTAAGAGTAGTTTATCTCAAAAATAATGCCTTGATCGGACGACTTATGCATTTGGGGAGGGAGATGCATGAAAGACGACTAATGTATCGCTGGTTTTTCGAATTTTACCGCGATCGTGTGAAACTCAGTGATGATTTTCGTGAAGGGCGGTCCAAATCGGGGGTTCCTCAAGAAAACATCGATGCAGTGCGGGACCTGATCAACAAAGATCGTCATGTCACATATCGTGAAATTCAGTCATGTGTAGGGATTGCAATGAGTCAAATCCAAACTATCTTGCAAACAGAACTGGTCGTGAGAAAGCTATTTTCCCGTTGGGTCCCATACCAACTTTCTGATGAACAAATTTAGAAAGGTTTAACACAGGAACTTCCATCGCAGTATATAAAATCGTGATAATGATAATATATTTATTTACATAAAACATGGTACAAAATAACAGTACTGAAAATATAAATAAAAGGCTCTCACATTCTGCCGCGATTGCGACGTGTTGGGTGATGAAACGTGGATTCATGCTTACGAACTTGAAAATAAAAAAACCTATCACGAGTTTGGGTGTTCGAAAACGAACTGCAACCGTCCAAGATTGTTCGCTCCCGAAGCACGGCGAAAAAGACGGCCGCCACTTTTGTCTCGAAATCAGGGCAAGTTGCAACTATTGCACTTGAGGATCGCAGAACGGTTAATGCAGACTGACTAAAATTAGTCTGCCTGAATGTTTGACATACTCAAAATAGAAAACTACAACCGATGCATCATTCTCATCACGACAACGCTAGCGACTACACTGCTCGTCAAACAAATGAGTATTTGGACTATTATAACGCCGAATTAATGACCCATCCACCTTACAGCCGCGACTTAGTCTTAATTATTTCTATACATACCCTAAAATTAAAGATAGCTTACGCGTTCAACGATTCCTGTCACTCGAAGCAGCAGTGGACACCTTCATAAGTGCCATTTCGGGGACTACATCTTTGGAGTGGAATAACTGTTTCAATAATTGGTCTAAGCGAATGAAAAAATGTATAAATATGCTTGGAGAATACTTTAAAAAACAGTAAACATACATTTAACTCTTTACGCTGGTCCATTTTTTGTATTCCCGAAACTTTCAGTGTTACCACGTAGAATCGTTTAATTTTTCGAGATGATTTTACCATACCTAAGTAAACTAAGTAGGTGCGATTGTAAAGAACTTGTCCGTCTCAAATCCAGCAAGTTGATTTCAACCCACTGCGCTTTCCGTGATCGAAATGACTTGAAGTTTGATACGGATACCTAGTAGGATGACTGTGCAAATACGGCCAGCAAAAAACATTGATGTGGGTAACTACGACTTGTTTCGTGGAGCACTTGGCTTCCTTTTTGGAACATTTTTTTGAACCTAAGTAACTATTACTTTATGCGTCATCTTGCACTGGGCCTCTTGGTCTCGCTCGTCCGTGGAGACACTTTGCTTCTTGATCGATGTGTCCATCCCACAGTCAACCAATTTGCTTCCTACGCGACCATGGAACCTTCTCATAGTAAACAATTTTATTTGTCTACATATATTTATTATGTTATAATGAGAAGGTTCTACGGATGCCTAGGAATCAAATTGTTCGACTGGAAATCGCAGCGTCGCCCGAAGTGCTGAAGATAAATCATAGACAAAGTACTTTTATAACAAGGGAATTGCGAGCCCGGCAGCCGCGCGGCGGTTCAACTAAATGTAAATTACACGCAGCGCGTAGGTAATAAGCACCCCCAAGGGAGATCGTTTTCGGCGGGCTCCAGAAACTCGACGTCAAAGCTGCTTGTGGTTTCCTTTTCGACTGGAGGATTTCAATTCAAAGAGGAATATAAAAATAAATTTCATGAAGTCTCTCAGTAAAGCTCTCAGTGTGGACTTTTCGGTCAGTTTCACCTCATCAGATTTTTTAATACTTACTAAGTTATTTCTAGTTACGTTGCGAAAAAAACACATCCAAGACATTGTAAGTTTTAAAACCGGCCAAGAGTGTGTCGACACGCCCAGGATAGGGTTCCGCAGGCAATACGACGTATACTATCTGTATTCAACAAGTAATATTATTCTAAGGATTTTGTATTTTTGTACAGAACTTCCCATAGGACATATTTTCTAGGTTAGGCTGCTATTTACTCTTAAACTAGTAATAATTCTCAAGCAAACTTAGCCGTTATGGTTTTCCTTGCTAATTTCATATATCTAATACCTTTAAACGAGCAATTCTTGTATATATGTATATATATATATATATATATAATCAGGATCTCGGAAACGGCTCCAACGATTTCGATGAAATTTGGTATGTGGGGGTTTTCGGGGATGAAAAACTGATCTAGCTATGTTTCATTTTCAGAAAGTCGCTTTTACTCGTGTTTTCCGGCTATTTTTGTTTGCATTAGAATATAAAGCTAAATTTCGCCGACTTCGAGCAGATCATAATGGCGCATTAGAAATCGGGTGGTCGCGGATCCAGCCGACCTCGGTTCGATACCACGTTTTTTTTCAAGATTTTTAGTTCTTTTTTTAAGTTTATTTTTTATGAGAAAACGTCAAGTTTCTTCTTTTGTGAGAAAAAGTTACTTTTTTGTGAGAAAAAGTTATTTTTTTGCAAGAAAAAGTTACTTTTTTGTTAGAAAAAGTATTATTTGGGAACGTGCAGTAACTATAGGCGGCAGCACTAATGCGACAGAAGAGACACTATGCGGACAGTAAAACAAACTTATCAAGGTAAAACATTCAAATTGATGGCACCCTTATGGCACCAGTTGGCAGCACCGTCTATGTGCACGTTCCCTATTGGGAGCACACAGAACAGGAAAAGCCGGTTGTCTGTAAAGTCGGTTTACGGACGATAGTTTAACGTGACTCACCCCTCCACCCCCTCCGGTGTTTTTGTCAAATATCTTGAAAACGGTGCATCCTACGGCAAAATCAATGAAATTTTCATCCCCCCTTTAATACCCCCGCGCTCCCTCCCCCGCATCCCCTCCCCCCCTCTCAACCCCCCCCCCCCCTCCACCCCTCCGGTGTATATAATCAGGATCTCGGAAACGGTTCCAACGATTTAGATGAAATTTGGTATTTGGGGGTTTTCGGGGATGAAAGATTGATCTAGCTTGGTCTTATCTCTGGGAAAACGCTTGGTACCGAGTTTCTGCCCGAGCAGAGCTCGGTCGCCCAGGTACTTTACTCTCATCGGGAATTTTTTCAAAATTTTGGGGGGACGCTTAATTTTAGCAAAAATTTGCACTTTAAAGTTTAAGATCGGTTACCTATCATATTCACGAAAAATTTTTTTCCGAATGTTTAAAATCCCGAATGCTTCATTTATCCGAATGCATTTTTTTCTGAAACTGTGGAGACTGTAAACATTTCAGGATTTTTATAAAACAACCCTAACCTAACCTAAAGGGTTCTACACGATGGTCCTGAAATAAATCCTGAAATATTTACAGTTTCAGAAATAAATGCTTTCGGACAAATGAAGTTTTCGGGATTTTAAGCCTTCGGAAATATAATTTTCTAAACATCGATAGGTTCCCGTCTAAGGGATATACTTACCCTAAAAAATTTTTTTTCTGAATTTTATTCTATCACTTTGTCGGTTTTTTTTTTTTTTTTACTAGCCTATAATTGTGTCCCACTGCTGGGCAAAGGCCTCCCCTCTGGTCCTCCACAGCTCCCTGTCCTGAGCGAAATCTGGCCAATCGTTTAATTCTGCGTCCAGGTCGTCTCGCCATCTGCGCCTGGGCCTGCCTCGCCGTCGGTAACCGTCGTGCGGCACCCACCACGTGGCTGAGTGCGCCCACCTTTGAGGATGCATCCGGCACACATGCCCGGCCCAATCCCATTTGAGCTTGGCGGTCTTTTTTCCCACGTCGGCTATTCGAGTTCTGGAGCGCAAAGTGGTGTTCCGAATACGATCGATTCTCTTCACACCCAACATGCTGCGCTCCATAGCTCGTTGGCAAACCTTCAGTCTGGATTTCTGATTCTCAGTCAAAGACCATGTCTGTGCACCATAGGTCAGGACGGGCAAGATACACGTGTCGACGAGTTGTCGGCTTAATTACTACAAATATCCATGCAAAATTTCTAGCACTAATAGTCTCTACGCTAAGCCGGGGGTGGATGGACGGACGGCCGGACGGACGCACAGACAGACAGACATGACGAAACTATAAAGGTTCCGTATTGCCATTTTGGCTCCGGAACCCTAAAAGAGAGACTGTGCGGTGTTTTAGGCAGACTTGTACCTTCGAGAGGAGCCCGGCTCGCGGGACCGACGCGGCTGCCGCCCGCCGCATAACTAAATATGTACAACCACCCCGGAAATTCGTACACCAGCTCCGGAAACTTGTTCGATCGTTTAATAAAATAGCTTAAATAATGTACTTACCTACGTTCGCTTTGGTTTGTTACCCTCCGATTTAGTAGGCTACATTAAGTACCTACATAGTACTTAGTAAACAAGAGCTGTGGTGTGGGTGATCTCTAGGGTTCGTAAAATGCGACCAAAATTAATTGAACTGCTAACTAACACTGATGGTCATACGTCATTGCAATCGATTTTTACGATCCCTGGTGATCTCGTACCTGTTTTAATATTTATGTAAATACACGTTAAATGCATGCGGACGGCACGCCCCGTTGCAGACAATTCGGATCGTTTTCATGTCGTCGAATGAATCGTTTATTACGTTAGGTGTTTTGTTTTACAAGGAAGCTGGGAGAGGACTCAGGGTTGGTGCCCTCATTTTGAGCCCTAACCCTTTTTTAATGATCAAACTATGTGACTAGGTCTTTCTGATTTGTGGCCTATTAATTAGGTGCGGGAGATTTGTTCGATTTCATTGTCTTATTTCGTACAGGCACTGTCCCGTAAATGTATGTATTTGCTTTCTAAGTATCTTATAAGTATTTAATTCAGAGAATAGTCTAGCATAATTGGTTGTAATGAGAAGTGAATGATGTATTACCTACATGGACGATATTGCCGTGGGCGTCGCGCGCGCCTCGATCGCCGCGAAGACACCGGGACCAATTATTAGTTATCAGTTGTAATTAAATTACAGAGGCTGTTCTCTGTTTAAACGAGCTTATTAGCGTACCTAGTGTGCGCCGCGCTCGACGGCGACCGCCGCCGCGGGGTCCTCGCGCCCGTATCACTGGTTCTGTGTCGTTATCGGCTTATCGGAGCGCTGCTATCTCCCAAACGGCCCTTGTGCATTTATGTGTCAACATATTGATCAATTAGTCAGCCCCATAAAGTGTATTCATTACTGAATACCTTGTTTGTTCACCTTTATCGGGAATTGTGCGACGAGTCACCGCATGCCGGCTGATGATTTAGCTTTAGGTATACAAAATTTGCAATGCCCAGCGTTAGGCACCACAAGGAAATAGTGGTCAATAAATATTGGTGAATAGAAATAAAGAGGCGACAGAACTATATTATTCATACTATAGCTGTGCAGTGGGCCAATGCTTATGCCATTGCATATTATTAGGCATAAATTATTTACATAAACTAAGTATGCCAACAAATGCAACGTGGCTGTGAGGCATAACTCATAGCTCTGATTCCACTTCTCTGCAGATATTGTGTTTGCAATATACATGTTTGTGTCAGGTACGACGAAGATTACAGTGGAGATTACAATGTTAGCGACGTAGTAATTAAAAAAAATCAGCAGGTACCTTCGCCAGTTCTCAGCCCTTAATACCAATTTGAGTGCAGATTTTAAGGGCTCTCTCTTACCAAAGTCGTGAACTCGGTAGCGTAAAGCTTAATGAGGGTCTGGGAGGCTGCTGCATAGTGCTTATTACGCGTGCGGACCGTGTTATTGAGTGGTGTCTCGTGTCGTTGCAGATGTACAGCGGCGCGCTGCTGGCGACGGCGGCGCGGCTGGCGTGGGACCCGAGCACCTACACGTGGTTCCGCTTCCTGTGCGGCGCGCAGTACCGCGTGTCGGCCGCCTACGTGCTGGCCGCCGGGCTGTGGCTGGCCGCGCTCGTGTACCTGGCGGTGGCGGCCGCCGCGCCCGCGCCGCGCCACCACCCGCGCCCGCCGCGCTGTCTGCACCTCGTGAGTATCTGCCTACTGCCCTCGCCGCTCCGTGCCGCCTGCCTACCTCGGAAGCGCAGACATACTCTGCTTCCAGTGTGACCCGACCGAAGCCAACGCGTTGCTGTTCGGGGCCTGTTCGTCTAGTTTTATACATAAACATGTCCGTGCAATATGCGCCTTGTCAGTACCACATCCAAATTACGCAAATTGCTCCATTGAAATCGCAAGGTCGCCGGTCAGCCGGCGGGTCTAAATTGTCATCGGTTCGTCATCAATTAGGCGTCGCCTCGATCGAAATACGAGCACAAAGAGCGAACGCCTTTGATGTTAATAAATGATAGTGACGTAGATTCGACTGATCGGTGCAGCACTGGAGCCGTGCCCGAGTGCTCGTTGTCGCGTGTCGTCGCCGGCGGCTCAACACGACCCGGGGCTCCATCTTCGGCCATTGCCCGATCGCCGCTGCTGAAATTAGTTTCGGCTTTGACACGCAAAAAACTTTTCTTGGCCCTCTCCGTCTCGGTCTAAAGCCTTACCGTGTTTCTCAATAACTACCGAAAACGTTGATTTTCATCGATTATTACGGCCTCCGTTTGCCACGGAGATCGATATTTTACGATCGATCGATCGATATACCAAAGAACTTCTTACCTGAGAAGAATTATCGGATCGGACGACTCTACCTTTACATAAGTAATGAATGAACATTTGAACTGAAGGATGTACTTACTGAAGGATGAATATTTAACAATAAGTACAGGTATTGTGTGGTGTTTGAAATAGTTTAAAGATAAAAAATAGCGCTATTAGGTACTTATGCAAATTAAACGATTAAAAATACAAATAAGTAGGTAGGTACTAGAATACATTTCACATTGTCAAATATTTCGTTCACGCATCAAAAACAATTCTTATTTCTTGTAGAACAACGAGTATCTGTGCAATTTTTAAATTCGTTTTTATTTTGGTCGTTAGTTCGATGACTCGATGAATGCGCACGACCTTGGGTCTTGGACAAAAATTTTATTTGCTGCTTTTGGTGCGCGGAGCACGTTTGCACTCATTTTGCTCTACGCATTCTTCACAGCATTCCTGAGAAACTTTGCGAGCAGCAACGAGACATAGGTACTGTGGCGTTCTCTTCGTTCTTTGCCTCGGCGATACTCTATACGGTGCCTTATGTACTGGTTCTTCATCCATGGTTTTTATTTCCACTAGTGTTTCTTCATAACATCCTAGTTCACTAGCTGAGAATGAAAACGTGTCCCGGTAATCTGTCAACAATGCTTGCAACCGCTCCTTTTCCGTATTCTGTAAACATTCATTAATATTAAAACACACCTCTTCTTTCTTCGCGTAGTTTAATATATTATTTATTATCATTCTTTTCGAGCATATCGGCAAAATATACATATTCACTCTTCTTGAGAGCATTCATAGGTGCGACAGGTTCTAAGGAACTCTGCTCCATTCCTTTTAAATCCTCTAATCTCTTAATAAAAGGCACAATAAATCTGCCGTTCAATATGAGGCAATTTATATTAAAATCAATCACTGCTCGATTTTTTCTAGGGAAATCCTGACCTATAATAAGTATATTAGATGCATCTGATATTAACAATAAATCCAAGCTATAAAACCTTGTTTATCAAGCAAGTCGTCTTATACATGCCTTTTACCGGCACTTGGCTTCCCCCCACGGCTCTCAAGGGCATTTTACTCACATTTACTCTTTCTAATTTCAGCATTACTGCCATTATTTCCGAAATCACCGACACAGAGGCACCAGAATCCACAAGCGCATTACACATGTTTTCCTGTATGCTCACTGAAATGAAAGGGGCCATATTTACACAACTATTTATACTTTCTCTATCTAACTTATAACTATTAACAACAACAAGAACAACAAGATACATTGGCATTTGCGTCGGTGTTTTGTATTTCCCACTGCCGTTCCCCCGGACTTTCTAACGACGTGGAAACACATTTGGGTGTCCCCTCGATGTTAAAGGCGCTGGTCCTCGTCGCGACTGCCCCTGCTGATAGCTCCTTGGACGCAAATCGTACCTCCGGTTGGGCGTTGCATTGGGCGTAAACCTCGATGAAGGCTGAGTCCTCTGCGTGGTTTGAGAAGTAACCACTTGGTAAGGAGATTGGTATGTACTTCCCGGTGTCTGTGCGACATTCGCGCTGGCATATCCCCCCTCTGGCCAGGTTAACGGCTCGTTCGTTCTAAAAACCGATAAATTGACACTACTTGGAACGCTTTCCGGCGCGACGTCAGCCATTTGTCTCAACGTTTTTTTTAGTTCTGTCTTTGATGCAAATAGCCGCGTGGCCAATAGCATTCTATATTTGAAATGTACAGAGAATATAAAATGCTTGATAAATCTATCGTCTTCCGATATTTTTACCTTTTCTGCCAGGCAATCCAGATTATAAAAATACTGTGTCAAGTTCTCTGCCGGGCTTTGCCTGCGTGCATAGAACTGCTGCACATAGTCGACGATACCACCGAATTCCTCCTTTAATTTTTGTAATAACTCTTCATACGTCGTAATACTAACGAATTTCGCCTTATACCAAGCTAGAGCTGAGCCTGACAAATATGCGGCGATGGCGAACTTTTTCTGTTCTGGCGACCATGATTTGATCGCAGCGATGGCCTCAAATTGGCTTATGAAGTCGCTAACATCCGACTCACCATTGAACGTACAGTTGTTTTGGCTGCCGTTTTCCATCTTCATCTATTTATGTCGAATTCTTACTTACCAAGACGCTGTTAATAAGGATATACTTCACTTATTTGCGATCAGTACGGGAGACCATGCTCTACCGTCTGCGCACCATCCACCATAAATGTGGTGATCGTACCACGAGCTTGGGAGTGTAGCTTTCCTAACACTATTTATGCTATTAATTGAAAAACATGTTTATAATATGACTGGGTTTTTATTCACTGTCCCTTTTGCAAAAGCTACAGAGTTTGTTTTTCATGGCTGACATTCGACTGCTGTTCTATTTTTAATATTTAAATCAATCCATAGACAACCTACATACAGCAGTCGCCTGCCAGCTTACAGTACAAACCGGTTAGCGTAAGAATTCCTAGTTTTTAAAAATAATTTCTATGGAACTCACGGAGAAGAGCGAATTATCGTCGGAACTGATCTTTTTTGGATACGAGAGCCCTATTGGTAGTGTAGTTGGAGCTGTTTGTCCAAAGTTTAAGGCATATGTTTGTACGTTACAGTACGCAGCGGGCGTGGTGTGCCTGGGCGTGAGCGAGGTGAGCTACGGCGCGTGGATGGCGGCGTCGCTGGCGGCCTGGTGGGGCGCCGCGCCCGAGGCCGAGCTGGCGCGGCGCGGGCTGCATCTGCTGCACGACCTGCGCCCCGCGCTGCTCGCCGTCGACCATTACCGCGACCTGGTGCGCCCCGTGCTCGACATGCTGGACGTGAGTTCCTGTGCCTGTGCTTCACCGAGCCTTGCGAACATAAAAGTCCCGGGATTAAAACCGTCAATAGTCGGGACGGGAACGAGGTGTGGACTTACACAACACAAATCGGATTCACACTCGTGGATCACGGGTGAATCGCATGTGAGTCTCATGCGGCGGTTTCCCGCGGCGTGAGATTCTGTAGATTATCACGTGAGACGCGTCACTTTAAGCGTCCTCCGATGGTGCGAGTCAGTTCTTGCGGGGTTTTGAGATTCGAATCCAGTGTTTTTATTGTCTAACTATAACGCACTCGGCATCACAATCGTTTTCACCGCTTCTTTACGTCACACAGTATAAGATGAGAAAGAGATTGCGAGTGCCATCGCGAGCGTGGGCGCTTTAGACAATACGGACTCAGATTGTCATTCGGACCTGGCATCACCTCACGCAAGTTCACACCCTCCCTTTGAAAGTAAACGGGGCTACGCGCTACCGCGGACGATACTTTTCCCATGATGCGTTGGTGCCGTGCGGGCCGATCGGCATCCTTCGCCTATATTTTGTCACGCATAGTACGGTTCGGTGGAATCATTAGGTTTCTTTGTAATGGTCATTGTTGACCAATCGCAACGACTCGCTCGACATTTGTGCTCAGCTTTTACCTAGGACTTTTGTCGCGGCAGGAAGTGGAGCGCAAGGCGCCCAACAACGTGTACGTGATCATCGTGTTCGCGCTGGTGGGCGCGGCGCTGCAGGTGGCGGCCTTCGTGCTGGCGCGGCGCCTGGCCGGCCGCGCCGCCCGCGCCGCCGCCGCCGCCGCCGCCGCCGCGCCGCGCGCCGACAAGGAGGCCGGCGCCGGCGAGCCCGCGCCGCCCGACGCCGCCGACGCGCTCGACCCGCACGACCCGCACGACCCGCACCCGCCCGGCTGGCGCAACCGGCACTTGTACACCATAATCGACAAGATTTTCTAGCAGGTGATTACCGATTTTTACGCATGAATTTCACGCATCTTCTGCACCTAGGACGAACACTTTTCATGAACTGACGATTTTATTATCATAATTATACTAAATTATGCAATGTTATGACTTGATAGAGCACGACAGTAAGAAATAAGTAAAAAGAAATGAAAGAGATTGTAAATACATAATATATAAGTTTATTGCAGCACTGTGTCGGTGCGATGTAAATGGCGCCTTCTTTATTATGCAGCACTGTGTCGGTTCTGCGATGTAAATGGCGCCTTCTTTATTATGCAGCACTGTGTCGGTTCTGCGATGTAAATGGCGCCTTCTTTATTATGCAGCACTGTGTCGGTTCTGCGATGTAAATGGCGCCTTCTTTATTATGCAGCACTGTGTCGGTTCTGCGATGTAAATGGCGCCTTCTTTATTATGCAGCACTGTGTCGGTTCTGCGATGTAAATGGCGCCTTCTTTATTATGCAGCACTGTGTCGGTTCTGCGATGTAAATGGCGCCTTCTTTTTCAACTCTTACTTATTTTGCTGTAATAAAAGTTATGTGTGCATGTTAATAGTGGAATTATCCGAACTACTTTTACCTGAAACTATAGTCCAGTCGTCGAGGTACCTTTTAACTCTTTATTAACAGTAAACTGTTTTCGTTTTCAGGAAGACACGTCGGCCCGGGGCGATCCGCCGCCGCCGCCGCCGATGCCGCACGCGCATGCGCACACGCACGCGCACGGGCCGGCGTCCCCGCCGGGCGGGTCGCGGCGCCGGCGGCGGCGGCGCGGGGGCGGGGGCGGGGGCGGGGGCGGGGGCGGGGGCGGGGGCGGGGGCGGGGGCGGGGGCGGGGGCGGGCGCGCGGCGCGCGAGGCGGCGTGGGACGCGGTGCAGGCGCAGTTCCGCGCCACGCGGCGCCTGCGCCCGCCGCCCTCCGCGCCGCCCGCGCCCCCGCCCACCGCCGCCGCGCTGCTCATCCTGCACACCGAGCTGTAGCCGCCGCCACCCAACGCAGCGGCTCCTCCGTGACACGCGTTGCATCGCTTTACATCCAGCCTGCGACGTGCGGCGAGAGGTGTGCTGTGCGGGGAGCACAGAGTGCCGCTCGTCGAGAGGACCCTCGAGGACGAGCGCCCGAATGGTTTTAGATCACATTGTTAGATCGAGGAGTGACGAGAGCGATAAAGTAAAAGATCATATTAGACAATGGATCTCGGATAGTTTCCTTATAAAAATTTAACGAGGTCTGCTAGGTGGAGGTGGTCTGTATGTGAGACACTGCCAGATGCAATAAATATTCTAACCGAACGCACCACTTCCTGCGATGTTTATGAATTTAATTGTTAACGCTACTTCATAAGATATTGATGTTCGTATTCGACTCGTGCGTCCGGGACTAGGGTCCCGCGCCCGCCGACGGCCGACAATACTTTCTGTGACGACGACAGACTGCCATATTGATTTCTAGTACATTACGAATAATGTTAGTGATATTATTAAGTAGGCGATATGAACGATAGTTGACCCATATCACCAGCGCGGGCGCCGCGCCGCAGCCGCTGAGCTGTTCCTATCTAGATGAGTTATACATGTAGCTGTATGATATTATGAGATGAAAGAAAAAAATTGTGAAATGTAGAGTATTTTTTTACCGCGAGTGCGTTTCTGTAGTGATATGTTGAGAATTTGAGTACCTACGTATGTCTGTATTGTTCTTGCCTTACTGTTGAATTATATTGTACTGTTACGACGAGACTGTGGTGCTATCCGATCCCGCGGCCGCCGCTTGGCCGGCCCCGCCCGCGCCTGTGCCGCGGGCCCGGCTCGGGGCTAGCGTCGCCTCTATCTTTTGACTTGGAAGCAGGTGTCGTTGTTGTTGAGAAGACGCGATAGGACGACTGCAACACTGACGCCGCGTCACTGTCCTTCATTGGGTGTATGTCGCAGGTCCTTTGGCAGTAGACGTAACGCGAAATGAGATACGGCGCGGTGCGGGGCAATTGAGGCAAGGACGCGCCGCGGGCGGCAGGATTCCGTTTTGCTGTGATTTGTGTTCTAAATATCGATTGTATATGTATTGTAAACTGTGTAAACATGGTCATAGATAACTGATATGATTAGTAGGTAACGTTAGCTTCGCGTAGCGGGGCGGGGTGCAGCGGGGTGCAGCGGCCGCCGCGGCGCTGACTCAGTGCGGTATCGGAGAACTTATCGCTATTTCTATAAAACGCCGCGTTATCAATCGGTTTTCCGTAAAAAAACATTTCACCAAATTGGCAAGCGCAGTAGAAGATAGGCTACAATAAATGATATTTTAGAGATTAGTTTTTCGGAAATGAACACGTGAATACCCTGTACGACTGTAGCGCTTTCACCCCGTGCCCGAGGAGCGCCCGGTGCCAAATAGCTTGTAGGTAGAGGCGGCGCGCCGCGCCTCTTGTGACTATTGAACTTGTAATAAGCTAAGACTTTAAGAGAAACGAAGCAATAAAGTGATATTTTTGTAATATTTTATTTTATTTTCCTTCTCCCTCTGGTCCTACGTTGAATAGTCGAGTACATTCGAGTTGAATACATTTTTGCACTTACTACAATGCAATAAGGTGCAAAAATGTTTACATATCTTTGTACCCAACTGTACTCACATCTTCTTTAGAATAACAAAAACCGGCCAAGTGCGAGTCGGACTCTTGCACGAAGGGTTCTGTACCCTATAAAAACGGCAAAAAAACATGTTTGTTGTATGGGAACCCCCTTAAATATTTATTTTATTCTGTTTTTCAAGTAGTAACTAAGTATTTGTTGTTGTAGCGGCAACCGAAATACTGTATCTGTGAAAATTTCAACTTTCTAGCTATCACGGTTCGTGAGATACAGCCTGGTGACAGACGGACAGGACAGACGGACGGACAGCGAAGTCTCAGTAATAGGGTCCCGTTTTTACCCTTTGGGTACGGAACCCTAAAAAGTTGCCATAAGTATAATCGTGTGCGTAGCTGGGGCTCCAGCATGACCTAAACCTCACTGATATTGATATCACATTGAACAATAAGAAGAGCGCGCGATGTCTTGTTGTGCATACATGACAATGTGAAGCTGCGACCAAACCGCCGCTTAAAAAACGGCGACGGTACGGAATCGCAGTGACGCACCGTAAACGTCAGAGTTTACCGCACGCTCTCCATAGTAAAGTTGTGACGTTTACGGTGCGTCACTGCGATTCCGTAACGTCACCGTTTTTTAAGCGGCGGTTTGGTCGCACCCTGAAGCTGCGTATCGACTTGGCGCGGCCGCCGCGCGAGCATGTTCGACCGCGGCAGACATGTGTTTTGGCACGTTCCAGCACGCCAATGTTTGAGTTGCCTCGGCGGCGGCATGGTTTATACAGGGTTATTTTTAATTCACTGACATCCTCTTAACCCTGAATTCCTATCACTCAAACAAATGTTTTTTGTTTTACGACTTTTTAAAATGAAGCACTTTTTTTCCCATACAAACACACAGAGTATTGTAAAAATAAGAGGAAATCTCAAATTTTCAAAACTTTATTACACCAAAAATATTAAGTTATGACAAAAGCCGTAAAACAAAAAACATTTGTTTAAGTGGTAGGAGTTTAGGGTTAAAAGGATGCTAGTGAATTATAAATAACCCTGTATTCATAGTGCGCGGCTGCCGTGCGAGCTAATGTTCGATGGTTTGCCGCGCGAAGTCGATACACAGCATTAGATGCATTTTAACAATTAGGTATGTGATCGGTCGAATCTGAACATCTCCGTTTCTGTTCGGCTTCTATGTAAATCGAAAGCGTATCATACAGCATGCGAAAAGTTTTATTTTCTAAAGCGTCGACAAATAACATAGTCCTTTTGATCTAGAAATAAAAGAGTAAGCTAATGTTATGTTAGGTTCTTGTATCGTATCTGCCTATTATTTCATCTGATCATTTGATAAAGACGACCTTTACGTAGATAAGCTATTGAACATGAAAGAGATATTTTTCGGAAAGAGTGAACGGCGAGCAGTCGTCACGGCGGTATCTCTGCAAGAGAAGCGCTGATAAACCACCGCGCTGTGACATTGCAGCTCGGCAAGCCGCGAGCGTACGTAGCGCGCGGTTCGCGATAGCGCGATTCCGCTGATAAGATACTAGTATTTGTAACACAGTTCTGACAACGCGGCGAAGGAGCAGGGAGCGCAGTGCAGGATACGCGGAGCCCCGTCCCGACCGCGCGCGATCCCTCGGGCTTTCATCAAGTCGGTTCGCGGTGCTGTGAGGAGTGTGAAAGTGCGTGTAGCTGTCAGACACCAGCCGCTAGCTGCTAGCCACTAGCCGCCAGCCGCCGCCGCCAGCCGCCAGCCGCCAGCCGCCGCCGCCATGTGTGGCGCGCGCTGCGCCACTGCCGCGCTGCAGCACGTCAACCTGCTGCTTGTGGTGAGCGACGCCGCCAACACACGACGCGTGTCGCTGCACAGAGCCATCTAAAGTAACGTCGCCCTGATCGTTTGTACAGGCAGCACCATACAGGGGTAACGGACACGCCGCGCTGTTAACTTGCGGCATACAGACTTAAAAGGCAACCGAGTGTTGTTTATACGATCTTATATTTTAAAAGTTTAGGGGCTGATCAATTTTGAAAATAATATTTTTGTGATACTTGATATCGACGACAGAAAACAACAAGGGCGTAACCCTAAAAACCCAACTTTACACCAGAGCCAAAAAACCGAAAAAAAAACGGGAAAAAAATCATAACTTTGTAACGGCTTGTCGTATGAACGTAATTTTTGGACCATAACTATAAAATATAAATCTGCATTATATTGTTTACAAACTGTTACCTTGGTACAGCCAGGATCACGAGAAATCGAGTTACGCCCATCGTCTATAGAAATTACAGACCTCAAAAATGGCGTAACTTGACATGATGTTTGTACTGAATCTAAAAATGATAACAAATTAGCTGACTACAAAAAGGTAGTAACCGCTTTTTGTTTTAATTTCGCATAAGGAACGGGGGTGTAAACATGTTCGTAATGCATGACAATGGCTAGAAAAAATGTCGTAACTTTAACCTCTTCAAATTCAATGAATTTAATGAAACGTCATAAAGCTTTTGTAAACGAAAATTTATTGAACTTTAAAAAATTACTAACAACAAAACTTATTTTAACTTAGTTAAATATGAATACGTTAACATTTAAACATTAAAAATTTGTGTTTTAAATGATCAATCATCGTAGTAACAATTTTTAATTCGTGATTCAGGTTGTTTATCCATTTTCTTCGCTGCTATCTACAAAAAATGTAAAATTAACAATTTATATCCCAACGTTAGGACTACTTTATCCTTATCTTATGTCAGCTTAAAACTTAACTGAGATACCTGTCCAACAGCGTAACTATTATTCTTTAGTATTTGACCACACCGCTAGATAGACTTTGATCGATTTACTACATCTATTAATTGGTGTGGTATTGTTTGTTGGTGTAAGTATACTTGCGTTATCAAAGTTTAAGCAATCAGCTAGATAAAACATCCTTAGTACCTACCTAGGTCTAGTAAGGACTTTATTAATAGGTCCAGGATTTGATTCCCGGCTTCAGCAATTTGAAAAGCACATAATGAAATGAACAAATACATGTTTTTTTTTTTATTGTGAGAGGGAGGAAAACAAGCAAGCGGGTTCTTTTTTCTTTCAATTGTTCTTTTTGTAACATAAAATTTTCTATTTCATCTAAATTTATACATATTTATCATTATTTATAAGCTTACCTACTTATACAGGGTGAAAAAAAACGAACTAGTGCAGGGCAATTACCTTTAATATCGAAAATAGTATAATCTATGTTAAGGACTCTTTCCGTTTAAAATAAAACAATAAATACTGCATTTATGCATTTTTGAAAATTCGCTTGTTTTTGTCGGGATTTGAACCGGTCAAATACGATAAAAATAACATAAACAAATAAAATAACATGTGTTGTTGCGTTGTTGTTTTATGATGTAGAGTTTTATTTTTAAGTAACATACACAATCAATAAAACAGAAGGTCATGAAAGCCAACAATTAAGTTACGTTTTGTTCAGTTTGCTTTTATTCGTTACGGGAAATGGACCACAGCTACCATATTGGGAATATGTAGCAAATAGTAGAATACTAGTAATTTTTATTTTATGAGGTTTTTATTTAGTTTAAAGGACGTGTTGTAGCCATAAATGAACACTATGAATGACGCTTTCGATTGGTAATATAAAGTACGACTTTATGTTATGTTATTATTTAATTTTGGCCTGTTTGAGTTCCGGCTAATAAATTACAGATTTTATCAATTTTTCAAAAAAAAAAGAAAGTGTCCGTTTCTTAGGTACAAATTTGTTATTTCCAATATTTAAGATATTTTTTGCAGCCGCGATCCATTTCTCGCGACGGGAGGAAACAAAACGAAATTTAATTGCTAGTTTATATGGCCTTCTGTTTTATTGATCGTGTATGTTATTTTAAGATAAATGAACCTTAATTAATTGACTAAACGCCGTGTTCACCAAGTGCAACCGTCAAACTGACGTTTAAATGATCAGTCGTTAATGTAATCACATAATACCTCACTATTTTGAACGGTGATTTAAGTACGCCAGTTTAACGGTAAATGAACTCGGCCCTTAAGTATCATGAAATTCACTAGTTGGTACGAGTAATCCAAAGTTTATATGACATACCTTAATTTTGATAATCTTTTATGATTTTGTCGAGGAAAAACAAACACAACCTTTCAGTTGCGTCCTCGCAATGACTACAGGAGCTTGTGCCTGTGGCGTAAGCCAGGAAAAACCGAAATGTTCCAAAATATTCATTTTGATAATATTGGTTTAACTAGGCTTAGATTGATTTCGGGTAACCACGAAATTGCAGTATCTTAGAGGTTATTCGTTGTTCTTAGAAGAAACGCGAACTGCAAGAATGTCGTAAGCAATGAAGTTTAAAAAATGCATCCCGCAAAAAGGTCGTAACTACTATCGTGTGTAAAAACTCGAACGGCTTAACTAATGTTTTTTGAAAAACACAAACTTCTACTCGTCGTATCTCTAAAAAGTTTAAATTCGTTATTTTATGGGCAGTTACGACCAAAAAAATTACTCCCATTTTCAAAATACTGCCCGATTTTGAAATTTTTTGTCGTCGTAGAGACACGAGACCCGGACCATTCGACGCAGAAAAAAAAGCTGATTATAGCTATGTAATAATCTAGTTACGACCTTTTTATGGGATACGCCCTTGTTGTTTTCGAGCGTCGATATGATAACGATCAGATCAGAAATGGAATAAAATACTGCCCTAACCAGTAGGTAATTAATTTAGACAGTTAGTTTAAATAAACGTTAATAAAATTAGAGTTACCTTTTTTTCCTTGTTGATGCATTTTTTTTCGTAAGAAAGATAAAGATAATTTATTCAAATAATTTCAGTACAAAATAACTAGAAATACGATTATTTTACAAAAGGCCTATGTAACACGCGTGCCTGCACTAGGGTTACAAGGGAACTCTGTGTCGCAGGCTAAACGAGCTATTATAAATTAAAATTAAGAAATAATTATCTATACTTAACAGAGCAATAGGTATTATAAAAGTATACACACATAAAATAACATGAAATCCTAAAACAATTAAACGGTAACAAATTATAACAAATTATGTGTAGTGATTACAATAGTACAGATAAATAGAATAGAATTTAACAGTAAGTAGGTATACATCATCATACATGTTTATTATTAACAGTAAGTAGGTATACATCATCATACATGTTTATTATTAACAGTAAGTAGGTATACATCATCATACATGTTTATTATTAACAGTAAGTAGGTATACATCATCATACATGTTTATTATTAAGGTCGAAAAAACCACACAGTCAGTGTCATTTTTAACCAGGTCAAATTCGAGTGCAAAGTTTGCTGACTACAGAAAAAATACGCGCCTAAGCCGATGACTCAAACACTGTGAAATTATCTAGGTCGTCAATCAATAGGTTAGTAAAAACATAATGAATAAATAAATAAACTTCTAAAAATACTAATTTAACTACGGTGAACTAACTAATGTTTAACATTTGGTAGCATAGCATACGGTTGTGGTAACTCCGAGGATGAGCTCTGGTTGAGTTCGAAACGCGTCAGTGTAGCTTGGTGGTGGTGATAGTTGTGTTTATGTGATTTGTGTGTGTTCGTACAGTGTGGAGGTGGAGGAACTGCATGAACACACATTTCTTGCATAAACGTAACTATTGTAAGGTCGCGGGTGAGCAAAGTAATTGTTTTAGTTCATTAATATGGACCTCCGCAAAGTAACGCCTGATTCAATAAATTAACTACGGTGCTCTAAGACGCCTTCAAAGTCAATGGTGTTAAAGTACCTCTTCTCTGCAAGTAATCTAGCAGGACATTCGGAGTCGCCCGTCTTGTGGCCGCACGGTTTTTTGAAGTGCAGACAAGTAGCACATTTTGGGAGCTCGGCTTTTTTGATGCATTGTTTGATGTCGTGCCCGTTTTCTCCACAATGTCCACAAGTAGAGGTCTCTCGTCGGCACAACTTAGCGGCGTGGCCGTACTGCTGGCACTTATAACACCTCGTCAACAAAGTGAAGTCTCTTACAGGGCACGACGACCTATGCACGAACACTCTCTCCTTTGCAATTAGGGCCTTACGTATCTGAGCAGGTACTTCTAATACGTAGTTGCAGGACTCGGCCTCCTTTTTTCCTGGCTGAGTTTTATAGAGCCTATGAAAGATTCGAGTGTTATACCTTCAATAATTCCTGCTAAATTTTGTTGGAAAATGTAGTTGTACACTTCCGTTTCCTGCATATCTGAGGGCACTCCAACAACCACAATCCTCGGTTCGCGCTTGTGCGGTTCATCTACAGTGAGCCCCGACGAGGTGAGCTGCGCAGACTGCTTCAGCTTCTCGATGTCAGCCTTGGTGTCAGTGCTAATGATAACGCCACCGTTTTTGGTCTTGTGTAGACCTCTCACCTGCAGCTTCAATTGTTCAGGTCTGATTAACTTTTGAACAAGGCACTTCGTCTCCTCGCTGGTCTTCATTTTGTCCTTTGGATATATCGCTACAGAGCTGACATTAGTGGGCTGAATAAAGGTCTTAGCGTTTCTCTTAATGACCTCGGCGAAAGAGACTGGGCCCGTTGTAGTTTTTGGAGATTCCTCGATTTGCTTTTTAAGGTCCAGAAGTTGCTGCGAAAGGTCCCGCTTGTCTTCCTATACCTGAAGGGACTTTTGAAACTGAAGCGTTTTCTGCTTCAACGCCTGGTACTGCACGGCCAATTGTGATGTACCATGACCTACTTTGCGGCATATCTTCAGTTTCTGGTCAGAGTTTAGTTTTCCTTCAGATGATATGGCACACACTTCATTTAAGCACTGCTCGATTGAGGACATCCAGTTCTGGATCTCGGACGTCGACAAAATTTCAGGGGGATCTTCAGGTCTAGCGGGCGTGCGGGTGGCGGGTGCAGGCGCGGATGTAGGCGCGGGCGCAGGCGAAGATAGCGGGCTGCGACGCGTTAACCCACTTCGATTAAAGGGACTATTTTCCATTTTATGTTTTATTTAAACTCACCACACATTTTATAAAACTAAAAACTAGTATAAATTCACTCAGCGTAAAAGTAGGTCGCAATTTTACAAGTAGATGATTATTTTATTTGCGATATTACAAAGACAGCACGTCCGTTCCGAATGGCTAACGAATAGTCAATCCTAAAAGTGATTAGGTAAATCATACTTAAGTATTCGTTTCCTTTCCAATATCGAGAAGTGTATAGTCGACCAAGGAATTCCTTTACCACCCTAAAGTTCAATATCAGTTGAACAGCTTAAAACATCAATCATTGTCATTTACAAGTCAATGTGACAATCAGCCCTATTGTTTTTATTATTCTGATGATGTAGGAAGGAACTGTCACAAAAATGGTAAAGCACTTATTTGGCAGACTATACCGTCACCTCGAGACAAAGATAACAGACTGCACGAGAGCTCATTGTTAAGTAATGCCTAATAATGATGATTTTTAAAAATTGTCGAGCTCGGTGCACTCGATGCAGGAGTGTTGTGTATTGACGTGTGTGTGTGTGTGTGTGTGTGTGCAGCTGTTCGCGGGCGCGTGCCTGGCGACGGGCGCGCGGCTGCGCTGGGACCCGACGCTGTACGTGGCGGTGCGCGAGGCCATGCCGGCCGAGTACCGCGCGCTGGCGGTGGCCGTGCCCGCTGCCGGCGCCGCGCTGCTGGCGCTCGCGCACCTCGCGCTCTCCGCCACCGCCCACGAGCCACGGAGAACCCTGCTCTACACGGTATCTATGATGCTGCGCTGCATACATGCTTTCCAAGCTTTGCCAACCATTCACAAGCACGAGCGAGTGAACGGAGTGTTTAGCTTGGCTTGCGTGAGCTTCCCGCCGCCGATCCGGGCCAGTGTCGGTTTTTGAACTCTGATCAAGGCTGGTTTTAGTGTCACGCGGACGATCAGCACGGACTGCTACGCATGGACCAATATGTATTAAGCTTAGGGAGCGTTTTAGAGTAATGCGGGCGGCTCCGCGCGGACAGCAGTTTTCATACAAAGCATAAATAATCTAAGCATACAACTTGGTCCGTGCGTAGCAATCCGCGCGGACGGTCCGCGTGACACTAAAACCAGCCCAAAGGTAGCTTGCGGTGCGGTAAGCGTTTGCGACGTATTTATACAAGTTAACGCGTGTGGAATGTCGCTAAATACGAGAGCCGAAGCATCTTCGAGGTCCACGTCTGCCAAGTTTTCTTGTCTGAAATACAATAATGCAGTTGCAAGCGTGTAAATGACATTCAACCGTTTGTGTGGGCTTGGATGGAGCTGATATTTGCCAAGTTTCGGCATGGGTGTAAATGTAGCATTACCTATAATGTTAGCGACCGCAGAAGTGGGAGGTAGGAGCACAGTCAAAGGTCCCCCAAATTCGAAAGCAGAAGCATTCGTGCGTAAAGCGTAAGTTTTATTTTAATTTTAAATATTTTTTTATTTTTAAAGTAACAGGCCAGAGGAAGCCATGATTTTTGCCCCGCCGCTATGGTGTAGTACCTACTTTCCGCGGTCCCTTCATAGTTGTATGAACCGGTGATGGGGCATTTACTTTCTATCACCAAATCGGCCCTAAACTATCAGAACCACATTATGACATGTTTAACTAATGAGATGGCTCATAGGCCATATTAAGTAGAATGTATGTATAATAAGTAGTAGGATTATAAGTATATCTAAGTAAGTATACCTAGTTAGTACGACTGTTACTTTTTCATTGTAGTCACCATTTTTAACGACGTACCATTTTTTTGTTTCATTTCTAAGTCCCTCATCATTTATCTGTTTACTTATCTTTATAGCGTACGCGTATAATCACGCTGCACACCTGCTATGCAATGACACGATTACTATTGAGGTGCGCTGATTCACGCTATCAAATACGACGTAGTTCCCTCGTCGCGGCTAACAAAACAATGGCTCTTGAAAGTCCGCCTTTATTAACTGTAAACCTAAACGAGGCGGTACAGCCTCTACGCTGTAGCTAGCTCGCTACAGGATTCGGCTTGTTCTAGAGAGCTGGAAGAGAGTAGATAGATCTAAGTAGTTAATTAATACCAACTTGATGTTGTTAATGCTTGGCAATTATTCCGATCTATTCAGATTGCCGTAGCTAGGCCGTAGCAAATGTCAGGAGTTGTATATTTAGTCGACGAAAGGCTTTGATGTTTTAAGCTATACAACTGACATTGAATCTTTCTGTGCTAAAAGCATGTCTTGGTCGAATTAAGTAAGTAGGGCAGATTGCCCCAGTTCTGGCCACGGGCCGGTTTTGGCCATTTTCAACTTTAAGTTGAGTTTACTAAGGTATAGACAACTTGACAAGTCTATGGTCTTCAAGTGGCCAGAAATGGGGCATCTGCCCTAGGTACTAAGTACTTTCTAAGACTATATTTTTTCCATATTTTATCATGTTCATGGACTGACTTACTTTACTACTTACTACTACACTGGCTCAGCGACCCAAAGAGGATCTTGCCCTCCGACACCAGAGAGCGCCACTCTTCGCTATTTTGCACCACCTCGCGCCAATTGGCTGCGCCGAGGGCGGTTATGTCTTTCTGCACTTCGTCCAACCAGCGGTATCTAGGGCGACCCACCGGACGTTTTCCGCTTGGTCGCCCCATATACGCTCTCTTCACTGCCCGATCCTCTCCCATCCTCTCTAGGTGGCCGAGCCAGCGCAGTCTCGCCGCCTTGGCTTCTCCAATTACATTGGGCTCAGACATCAGGTCTTCCAGCTCCCGGTTCTTTCTCCTCCTCCACTTGCCATCTTCCTCTTGAATCGGCCCTAGCATCTTCCTCCAGATCTTCCGCTCAGCCACTAAGAGCTTGCCCTCTTCTTTTTTCGTTAGTGTCCAAGCCTCGCACCCATACAACAAAATTGGTCTAATGACAGTCTTATAGATACAAATCTTGGTAGCTCTGCTGATCAGCTTGGACACCAGCACTTTGTGGAGCGTTGCAGAGCATCTTAGGGCGTTCTGGATGCGCATGGTAATCTCCTCCTCACGTTGGTTGGTGTCAGTCACGGTGCATCCGAGATACTTAAAACGGTCCACCCCTGTATAGGTGGTACCTCCGACTACTAGATTAGCTCTCTTGGCCCTGACGTTCCTATACCTCTTCATGAGAAGATATTCCGTTTTTTGGTGGTTGATTCCAAGGCCGATTTTATTCCCTTCCTGTTCCACAATCCTCGCCATGGCTTCCAGGTCTGTTCTATTTTCCGCCAGTAAAGCCAGATCGTCAGCATAGCCAATTACTTTATGTTCATGGACTAATAGATTTTATTTTTGTGTCAGGTCAGGATGTGTCCGCGAAGATGTCAATGATCACGATTAGTTTAGTGAAAGATATCCTCAAACAATTGTCATCGCTATACTGTTTTTTGTGTTCAATAATGAAAATTGATGTATTGTATTGTGTATCGTATTGTCAGTACGCAGGTCTGACGGGTGTGGCGGTGGCGCTGGAGCTGGGCATGGTGGGCTGGGTGGCGGCGCGCGCGGCGGCGCTGAGCCGCTCGGCCGCGGCCGCCGAGCTGCAGCAGCTGCTGGCCACGCGCGAGCACCTGGCGCCGCTGCTGCAGCACCTGGCGCGCTGGCACCCGCTGCCACACCGCGTGCGCGCCATCATGCAGGTGCGCATGCGCACGCAGCCCCTGCCGTTACGCATCGGTTGTACATTCATTCTGGCCTCAGTTCAGCCCATCATTTAGAATTATGGTGTATTTATTTAATATGTGTAATTTTCATCAGTCCGTCAGTCCTGAGGGTTACACGATAATTCTCTCATCGTTCTGAACAGAACGACAGACTGTGCTGACGTCAGAATTAGTATGTTTAACCGATGTCATACACCCTCTCATTTGTATCGAGCGCGTCAAGAAATTGATTCTGCCTCGACAAAAAGTTCGACTGGACGCTGCCGACTTGGCTCCGTTCGATGCTGTCAAAACACAGGCGCGGTTCTCTTCGCAAGACGGAGTCCGTTCGCCTCGGTTCCTACTTTCTAGAGTGTATCTTTCTTTACCCTTCGTATCTTCGACCCTTTTAACTTGCTCGGTTTGCACTTCGTTTCTATCGTTGAGTCCATGGAAAAAGCTCCTACTATATCCAGACATCTAGGTGTACCGAGCACACGTTAGGTCTCGCATGGAGCACTGCTGCCTGAATTGTAACAGTTCGCTCGAGTATTTAATAGTAAGTCACGGAGGATTCTGTGGAGCATCGAACCCGTGGACTCGTCGGTACGCTCCGACGATCAGGGGCAAACTACAGAGCCTAGAAGATACATTTTGACGAAAATAGACAGGAATTATATGAAATTATTTGGGTCATACACATTTTTTAGTTTTGCGTCTGTCTTGTGGTCATGGCAAAAGTTAAGGGTTTATTTAAAAAAAAAAATAATATTAATAAAATAGCTAATATTTTTTAGCCAAGTCTAAATCGGCGTGTGGGATGCCTGACAAACTTTTGGACCATTCAAATACAATCTTAAATTTGCAGACTAAATCAATTGCTGGTAATTTTATGTCCGTAGAGAGACTACTTTTGTTTCTTACGCTGTGTATGACCCATTTCTCCGGAAGGCTGGCAGCGGAACTGTCCGGCACGGAGCTGATCTGAGATCCGAAAGTGTTCGTTATGGTTCTGTCACCGGTTTCGTGTGTCGCAGGAAGTGGAGGAGGACCTGCCGTGGAACGGGTACGTGGCGGCGGCGGCGCTGGCGGCGCTGCTGCTGCTGCAGCTGGCGGCCGCGCTGCTGGCGCTGCTGGCGGCGCGCGCCCCCCGCGCCCCCCGCGCCGCCCGCGCCCCCCGCGACGCCCTCTCCAAGCACGCCTCGCACGCCGCCTTCTCAACCAGCCGCGACTCGCTCGTCAACTCGTTCAGGTAGCCCGTACTCGTCGAACAGACGACATAAATACTATAAGTACCTAGTACGCCTGCAGTATAGAATATGCCGGTGAGCCTCGATGGACCAGCGTGGGGAAAATCAAGGCTGTTTTATTGGGGTATAATATAATTCAAAATACAAATTAGTGTAAATAATGTTTTTGTTTTTAAACCAATGGGCGGGCATATTTTGTTAAAAGATAACTTTAAATGCAGTACCTAACTGAAATCGTAGACATGGTTTTTGGGACACGTCCATCTTTTGTAATTTATGTTATGATATACTTACACAGCCCCATACTGACCGGTTGGAAATGCGCACCCCGCAGAGTCTATGCAGTATCGCATGTGTAACAAAACCGAATCGCGTACTACTAGAATGGAATCTTTTCACTAATCAATCACGATGATTCCTTTGGCATATGTGAGGCATGTCGACTTAACACCTACCTACGACGAAAACATTCTACTGTAGTACGCGATTCGGTCTGTTCTCATGTTCATATCGCTGCCTCGTGTGTGGCAGGTCCGGCGCGGTGGCGCAGCGCTGCAAGCTCGTAATCGTTTGGCTCTCTGTGGACAGAAGCAGCGCCAGCAGCCGCAGCGGCGTCAGCGTGCGCAGTGAGCGCAGCGTGCGGAGCGTCCGCAGCGGCCGCAGCGAGCGCGGCCCCGAACACGCGCCCCTCAAGGCCAAGTACAAGAACGGCCGCATCGTGCCCGTGTGAGCGTCGCCGGGCCGCCGGGCCGCCGGACACAGAGGATTGTGGATTATTGATAACGTTAGCTAGCTTAAAAAAACTAGACTGAGGATTAACTAATAGAGCTAACTAAGCTCGGTAATCTCCGCGGCAGTGTGATAACTTTCTAAATAGGTGTCTTGTTAGTTTTATCTTGTAGGCAGATTTATGATATTTGGGACAGCCGAAGCGTTTTGCGTTTGATAAAAAAATTGCGATGAATGTACTTAATTCTATTTAATTATGTGCACATTTAGTTCTTTTTACAATTATCTGTAGTCCTACCTAGTTAATGTAGGTAGTTAATTAAATTAGTACTTAATTAGTTTCCTAAGACATTTTTGTATGATGATGAATATTATGAGAAGTATAAGAACTACACCCCACCTCTTAAATGTATTAGTTTTATTTACAAAATAAAACTTTGAAATATTCTGGATGCGCTTTTACAGTTTTGTAAAAGCGCATCCAGAATATTTCAAAGTTCGTCAGGGTGTTGGTATTGATAAGACAAGATTACAGTATCAGAACCTTTTGCTTCGACCGCTCTGTTCCTCAGATATTTATAGAAGAAATGCCTATAACATGTGCATAAAAGTGTATAACGCCTTGCCAGGTAGCATAAGGGTGCTACAAGGCACTCAATTTAGGTCTGCGCTGTATAAATGGCTGTTGTATAACTGCTTTTACACAATCAGTGAGTATCTTAGCCACGAAGCTACTAAGTAAGTTTTAAAAATTATGTGTTATTTATTGCCAAGTAAGTTTTAAATATTATGTATTATTGCCAATTGTAATGAAGTTTGATGTTTATTGTTTATTACTTCTTGACATTATTTATAGTCACCTAGTACTTAATTTATTGTTTCTGACATTATTTTGTAATTTAGCTTTTAATGTAGTCAAATAATTAATTATATAAATTGTAAATGAACTTTAAAATATTGTACACCATGCATTATGGTAGATTACGGTCATGTGCATGCTAAATTTATTTTTACCATCTTTCCTTCTGTACCCGTTTTCATGCAATAAATGAATTATTTATTTATTTATTTATTTATTTATTTACATACATACGTCCCATAGCTCTTATGTCGTCGAATTAAGGTATATTATAACGATGGGAGGATTAAATCGATACTTATTTTTGCACTTGACCGTACATACCTACTATAGTCCGACAAGCTCGTGCGCGACCCTCCGCGGAACCCTGTCGCAGTCAGCGTTTGCCGCACTTATTAAAAACAATCTTGTTAAGGACAGCAGAGGCTCCCTGCGACAGGGTTCCGCCGAGCGCCTTACCTACCCAAACTGCAACCTCTTCGTAACTTTCGATTGTTTTGTCCGCGTCCTGCCAGGCCACAGGCCATCCATACTTAAAGGAACCCTCGGATTCCCTACATTTGAATCCTTTTTTTAAAATAAAAAGTACAAAAAACAAAAATATGTTCAAAAAACTAAACTAATTGTTTCTAGTTGAGGCTGACCATCTTGGCCGTTTTTATTAAAACTACTTAACAGATCAAATAACTTACATAAATTGGCGATCGGCAGTGACTAGCACAGTTCAATTTAAGAAAATTAGTTGGCGAATGAAAAAATATAAGATGAACTAAACGAAACCTCAGATCTGTTAAAATTAATTTTAACTATTATCTAAGTACCTATAGCAAGCTACTACTTACTTACTATTATGAGCCAGAAAATCTGTGCATCCACCAGCGACGAGCAAGCAGTAGGTAGGTACCTACTCAGCGGCCATTCTACATCCATTCTAATTGGGACTAGGAAAATGAAGTTATCCTATTGTAAGGTAGGCATATTTAACCCGCGCTCGCGTTCCGGTTCTTGGCATAAGCTATAAACTTCGAAAAAATAATAGTTTAAAAAAAACTAAAAAACACGATTTACAAAAAAAAATAATAATAATAAATTTCAATTCACTATTCTTATAGTGCAGTACAAATCTTAATAAGCAATTATTATATTGTTATATCCAGATCAAAATTTGTAAACAATTCTAAATATTGATAAAATAAATAATAATAGTTTAAAATATTTTATTGTAAAAAAAGCGTGGGGTGCATGGTGTCAATTGTCAAGGATTATCATTTTGATAACATCTTAAAAAGCACCCCACGCTTTTTTTACAATAAAATATTTTAAACTATTATTCTTTATTTTATCAATATTTAGAATTGTTTACAAATTTTGATCTGGATATAACAATATAATAATTGCTTATTAAGATTTGTACTGCACTAGAAGAATAGTGAATTGAAATTTATTATTATTATTTTTATTTTTTAAATCGTGTTTTTTAGTTTTTTTAAACTATTATTTATTTTCTACTTTTTAGTTGCATTTTTTTCACAGTGAGAGTTTCCATGTGCTAAAAAGAGACACAAAACGGTTTTTTGCTCGTCTTAAATAGAATCAGTCTATCTTATACTTGGTCTTTGGTGCGCGCGCACTGCTCTACACTACTAAACGTAAACCTCTTTCTTTCTAACTTTACCCCCCTCACCTACAACCCCCCAACCCCCTAAACCCAAGCCCCCAACATCCCCCAACCCCCCAAACCCCTAACCCCAACCCCCACACCCTTACCCCCAATCCTCTAAACCTCCCTTACCCCCTCCTCATTTTCCAAACCCCCAACCACCTAAACTTAACCCCCCTAACCCCGGACCCCCACCCCATTTCCTCAAACTTCCCCCAAACCCCTAACCCCAACCTCCCTTACCCCCCAACCCCAACCCCCTCCCCATTTCCCACAACCCCCCAACCCCCCAACCTCCCTAACCCCCGAACCCCCCAAAACCCCACACCCTTAACCCCAACCCCCTAAACCCCCTTCCCCTCCCATTTACCCCAACCTCCCCCCACCCCTCCACCTACCCCCCCTTCCAGCTCCATCGTCAAACCCTTGTTACCATCTAGGCCTCTTACCCCCTCTCCATTTCCCACAACCCCCAAAATCCCTAACCCCCGAACCCCCCAACACCCCACCCTATTTCCCCCTAACCCCCCCACCCCCTAACCCCAACCGCCACACCCTTACCCCCAACCCTCTAAACCCCCGACCCCCTTACCCCCCCCCCCCCCCCCCCCCTCCCACACACACACCCCGCCACCTACCCCCCTTCTAGCTCCATCATCAGACCCTTGTTACCATCTAGGACCAAAGTACTCGTCAAAATGAATCAAACGAGCCCAAACTCGAAGGGGTTGTTTCGTTTTATTGTGGAGTGCCTTTGGCCATCTTCCAGCTCCATCATCAGACCCTGGTTACCATATGGGATCAAAGTGCTCGTCAAGACGAAACAAACGAGCCCAAACTCGATGGGGTTGTGTCGTTTTATTGTGGAGTGCCTTTGGCCATCTTCCAGCTCCATCATCAGACCCTTGTTACCATCTGGGATCAAAGTACTCGACAAGACGAATCAAAAGAGCCCAAATTCGACGGGGTTGTGTCGTTTTATTACAGAGTTCCTATGGCCACCATCCAGCTCCATCATCAGATCAGCTCCATGTTACAATAATATTGCATTGTCATCCAATTTACACATACGTGCAAAATTTCAGCTCAATCGGAAACCGGGAAGTGGGTCAAAATCGCGCCCTAAGGAGTCGGTTACAAACATACATACATACAAACATACATACAAACAAACAAACAAACAAACATACAGGTGAAGCTAATATAAAGCGTGTAAAAACTAGGTAGACGCCGCCATCGCAGCGTCGACTTCGTCTGCAATGTATTTAAATAGGTAATTTTGCTCGCACGAACCATTGCAAGTAAAGTACCTACTTTAGAACGTGATAGGTAACGAACAATGTATTAAGACGGGATAGAATAGACTAGCAAATAATAAGGCACTGAATCAATAGATCAACATTTAATTGTTACACATTTTGAGATTGAAAGTCGTTCGCCGTCGCGTCGCGCGTCGCGGCGCGCCGGTCGGGCGGCGCCGGGCGGCGCGCGGCGCGGCGGCGCCAACAGACGGAGAGAAAGTGCAAAAATATAACTCGTGCCCCCTCCTCAATAAGAATAGTATCTTTACAACAAATCTACAATGTATACATATAGCTATGATATAGTTTTATTATATGAATATCTGCTACATTATCAACAAAATACGTCCGCGGCCTCGAGAGGATCTCGGGCCGCGACGGCCTACTCATCACATCATGATATGACTATGACACCGTGATCCGTAGATACAAGTATAGGATAGTATTACACATACCGAGTTCACAATTATTACATCGTTACAAATGAAACGAAACGTAGCAACAGCGAACACCGCTAACTCAACATAATGGTGAGTCGTGCTGCGGCCGGGCCGCGCCGCCGCGGGCGCGGTGCGCCGGCTGCCCGTCGTCTTACACTATTTACAATAATACTCAGTAGCGACAGATCGCTACGAAGAAGCCGAATTTTTCTGGAAAGGTCGATTTGAGCTACAGAGTGTTATCATCGGCCAGCCGACCGACATCCGTCGGACCGAAGGACTCGGAACTGTAATCCGGAGACGTCGAGACGAGGGTCCGCGCGGCGCTTATCTGTAGGCGGCGGTCGGGGCGGCCGGGGCGGCCGGCGCGTCCGCCAGGAACGGGTTGGCGGGGCGCGGCGCCGGCGCCTGCCCCGGCACGCTCAGGCTCTCGGCGCCGGCGTAGCTCTGCGGACAGAGAGCGGCGGTCAGGCGGGGGGACGGAGTGCGAGGAGCGAGGCGGGGCGGCGGGGAGGTACCGACCTGCGTGGCGCCGTACGAGTCGTGGTGCGCCAGGTCGGCGAGGCGCGTGGAGGAGAGCGCGCGCGGCATGGGGTTGGAGGGCACGCCGTGCGGCGCGAGCACGCCGGCCTCGGCCACGGCGCGCGCCTCCTCGTCCATGTCGGCGTCGGCGCCGCCCTCCATGATCTCGGTGCGGAAGTTGAGGAAGGCGAAGCCGGCCAGCGCGACGCCGCACAGCACGCCGTAGCCGGCGAAGGTGCGCGTGGTGCCCCAGCGCGCCACGGCCAGCCCGCCCAGCACGGCGCCGCAGCCGCGGCCCAGCCCGTGGTGCAGCCCCTGCAGCACGCCCTGCGCCGACGAGCGCAGCCCGGGCGGCGCGTGGTGCGCGATGTACGAGCAGCACGCCGCCCACACGGCCGCGTGCGTCACGCCCTGCACGAACTCGAACGGCAGCACCCACCACGGGTCCGTCAGCCACGAGATGTACAGGAAGCGCAGCACGTTGCCCGCCAGCCCCAGGCACAGCACCTGCGCCCGCACACGCACACATGTCACGGCACCGTGTCACGCTACACTCGTCAACTTTTTTTAAACGATTTTCTACTGAATACCGGTACTGATTTTTTACTGTGGACCGATCTAATTAACTTAATAGCTCCTCTACACGATGGGTCATTGAGTGGTCGGTGCGATGGCCCCGCGATAGCTGTAATGCAACTACGCGATGGCGACGTTCAGTTGGGATTTTAATAATCTCTTTGATGTGCGGCCAAAAACCGACACCGACGCCATCCCACTACCATCGCACGCGCCATAAGCCATCCGATACCACTACGCCCTCCATACGCTGGCCCATCGAGTAGTGCCAGCATCAGAAAGATCAGATACTCTGCCATACCTCTACACCAGCTCTGTTACTCTGAACCTTTTTTGTATGGGTCACAAATGGAGCAATAATGTAGCGGGCTACAGTATTGATAAAGGTATTGATTGTTAAATAACAGCATTACCTACTTGTAGAATTCAATATGGTTAGAAAACAATATAATATTTATGCCAGGAGGGCCGCTCGCAGAACTTCGACGGGTCGCAGCTTGGGCATAGCTGCTCTACATACACTTGACTGACACAGAGGTAATACGTCGGTTGGTGATCGATAGTGAACCTTCAAAATTACTTTTTTGGGAAAAAATGATAAAAGTCCCGAGTTTACAGTTGGTAATACAGATAGGGTCACTGCCCACTCTCACATTAGGTGCTTATTGGGTTTTTACCACACCGATGGTTCCGTCCTATCCAATACCGAGCCAGGCATGGCACGGCACGACAAGCTCACATACGTACCTTGAAATGGCCCATCTGAGTGATCAATTTAAAGCTGAAGAAATAGGCAAAGATTTCAGAGATGTGGTTGATGACCGACGCGACGCCGAAGAGCGTCGGGGTGCCGCCGATATCCTGCGTAGTTAAAAGAGAACATCATAACAGGCACGAGATGAATCGGGAATGAGAATGCTAGCGTTCATAATACCAGGGGTTTATCGGGCGTTGTCGGATCGCGAAGCGGAGGTACTAACCTGCAGGTGCCAGAAGAGGAAGGTGAAGATGAGGCCGATCCCGAAGCCCATGAACCAGGCGACGAATAGGAAGGAGGCGGCGCGCACGTTCTGGAACTGGCGCAGCACCGTCACCCACTCCGGCATCTCGCGCGTCGTCTGCGCGAACACCTTGGCCTGCTGCAGCGGCGCCTGCGCGGGCGCGGCGCGCGGCGCGCCCGTGTCCAGCCCCGGCAGCTGCAGCTGCTCCGCCAGCTGCTGCTGCAGCTTCTCCTCGCGCGTGGGCGAGCTGGGCGCCACCGTCGGCTCCTCCACCGGCGCGAACTCGTACTTGAACTTGATCTGCCGACACAAACCGCACCGTCAGTCGCGCCCTCGCCCCATGCCCACACCTGTTGCGGCCGCGGCTAGCAGCGGGACCGGTACCTGGCCCGCGGTCAGCAGCGCGGCACCCATCAGCACGGAGAACGTGGCGAAGCAGATCGTGTAGTTCTTCTCGTAGCGCTGCGGCCCGCCGCACGGGTGCGCCGTGAAAGCCGTGCTGTGGTCCAGCGCGATGCCCACGAAGAACATGGCCAGGCCCCAGCCTAGTGACCCAAACATGCGCTGGTGCCCGTACCTGCAACACAAAGCGCGTCAGAGCTGCGGCGGGGCGGGCGGGGGGCGGGGAGGGTGCGGAGGGGGCGCTCACCGGTCGGCGTCCTCGCCCAGCAGCGTGATGACGGCGGAGTCGGCGAGCGTGATGGCGGGCGCACTGAAGAACTCGCCCAGCATCACCAGCAGCAGCAGCAGGAAGAACGTCTTCTGGATGTCGGCCGTGTGGTACACGATGGAGGAGTGCAGCGGCGTAACCATGTCGGCGTTCTTCTCGGGCGAGTAGTTGTCGGCGTCGGTGACGGGCAGCGGCGAGCCGGCCGAGCCCGCGGCCGCCATGGTGGCAGGCCCGCGGAACTCCGCCGCGCCCGCCGGCCGCTCCGGCCACTTGGTGCCCAAGTACATCGGCGTGACCAGGTCGTAGGCGGTGGCGTTGCGCGGCACCACGCACGCCGCGGGGCTCGGCTGCACCCAGCTCAGCGGCAGCGTGAACACGATCCAGGCGGCCAGCGAGGCCAGCAGCAGCGTGCGGCCCTTGCGCCAGCGGTCGGCCAGCCCGCCCCAGAAGGGCGCCGACAGGAACTCCACGAAGGGCCGCGTGCCGATCAGCAGCCCGCACTGGCCCGCGTTCATGCCCATCTGCTTGAAGTACACGCCCATCAGCGGGAACAGCGACCCGAACGCCGAGTAGAAGAAGAAGTAGAACGTCTTCACCGTCAGCAGCTCGGGGTCCACGGCGTCCGCGCCGCACAGCAGCTCCAGCACGTCGGAGCGCCCGCGCACGCGGTGCGTCGCCTCCTTGGGCTCCGGGTACCTGCGCACAGCACTAGTCACTCGCCGCCTCACCACCTTGCTGCCCCGCCCATAGCACTAACGCTGCCGCCCATATAGGAGATTCTATTTGTGTAAGCGGATGTAGATATGATCTCATATCATAGCACTTTGTTGCCTATCTATTTTTATGTGATATGATTAACTCTTACTGCCATTCCCTTGTATTAAGTAAGTACTTACTTAGTTTTCAACTAAATTCAAGTTTGTTCGTTTTTAGGGTTCCGTAGTCAACTAGGAACCCTTATAGTTTCACCATGTCTGTCCGCGGCTAAGCTCAGAGACTGTTAGTACTAGAAAGCTGTAATTTGGCACGAATATACAGGGTTATTGGTAATTCGACCTATTCCCGTTAAGGGGTGTCATTTTTGTCCCATTATGCCCTATGCAAAAATTAACCATTTCTGAGATAATTGAAATTTAAGTTTTTTGCAAAAAAAGTCAGAAACGCATCTTCAAAATTTATTTAAAAAAAGTTGGCCATTTAAGTAAACTTTTTTTATTTTTTTATGTACAAGATATAATAGCTGTTTTTATGCAATATTAAAAGTATAATTATCTGTACACGTTTAAGAACGCAAGACCAAAAAGTAAAAAAAACATGATAATTCATAAGGTTGTTCAAAATGAATGGCACAATAACAGAAAATTTTACTACTACATTTGGCGTGCAGATTGTACGGAAAACATGCACGTATTTCTAGCTTTCTATCAAGCTACTAAAACTATCATTTTTGTAAATGGTTGCCAGAAAAAAATAATCACAAAGGACGTAGGAAGAAAATCACGACCGAACATTTCTCAAAGTCAACTCATCAAAAAACATCAACATTCGTTAGTTCTAGTAGTTAGATTAGTTACCCGATTCGCCGATAGATGGCGCTGTACCGCCGACCGCGGGAGTTTGGACCAAAACAACCACATTAATAAAGTATGCAAAGATTTTTTCGTACCAGCTACGGAACCCTATCTTGGGCGTGTCCGACACGCTCTTGGCCGGTTTTTAGGGTTCCGTAGTCAACTAGGAACCCTTATAGTTTCGCCATGTCTGTCCGTCTGTCCGTTTGTCTGTCTGTCTGTCTGTCTGTCTGTCTGTCTGCGGCTAAGCTCAGAGACTGTTAGTACTAGAAAACTGTAATTTAACAATCAATATATATATTAGTCACGCCGACAAAGTGGTTAAATAAAAAACCTAAAAAATTTTTTTTAGGGTACCTCCCATAGACGTAAAGTGGGGGTGATTTTTTTTTCTCGACTAACCCTATAGTGTGGGGTATCGTTGGATAGGTCTTTTAAAACCATTGGGGGGTTGCTTACATGATTTTTGTATTCAGTGATTTGTTTGCGAAATATTCAACTTTAAAGTGAAAAATTTCATTAAAATCGACCGTCTAAAATCTAAACTATTGGGTGGAAAAATTTGAAAAAATTCAAAATGGTAGTAAATATATTAAATTTACAAGGAAAATTATAGCGGCTAAGATTGCTTGGGAATTATTTGTAGTTTAAGAGTAAATAGTAGCCTAAGGTATTAAACATACCGTCACTACTTTGAAAAACTCGTATCTAAAATCAGCATGTAAACAAAACTGAACCTTGATATGCGCGTAATAAAGTTCACTTTGCCAGATTAACGATTTTGAGATACGAGCTATTTTCAAAGTATTGACGATACCTAACTTGGAAGATTCCTTACACATACGAAATCCTTAAAAAAATATTAATTGATTTTTCGTAATGGCTACGGAACCCTATCTTGGGCGTGTCCGACACGCACTTGGCCGGTTTTTTTAAATAGCTAAACCATTACCTAATTTAATTAGTTTATAGTTCAGTTTTATTCATTGTTATTTTTTCTTAATTGTTTTATTTTAAGTTTATTAATTTAATTCTATTGCACAATTTTAACTGGGTCTCCGCGTTATTTTTATAAAAGAGTAGCGAGTTACCTCTTGCATCGCAACGAGTTCTATTTCCGGTCTGGATTCAGCTTGGTTTGATAAGCGATATCAGGGCGGCGGCGGCGCGCGTGCGTGGCGGCGGACCAATGTTTTTACTTCGATTTTGTTTGTGTATGAATAGATTACTACTTATAAGGGATCAAATTTCTACAGAGTTGCGTATCACCTAGGAATCGCAGAAATTGGAGCTTATTTGACCATATTTCGTAATAATGTATTTCAAAGATTTCAACGAATACGTCCCTGCTGCTAAAATAACGGTGCTAAACGATTACTCCTCCTAATATTCTGCGGACACGCAAAATCGTGAAGCCTTCCACATTTTTTTACATATCTTTGTACTTACCACGCTACTGTGGTAATCTACCCTGTTTATACATTTTACGAAAATAATCATGATTGTTTTTGTTAAATAATTTTCATAGCACCGCATGTTGTTACTATAAATTATTGTCATGTACTGCACGATTTGAATTAATTGTAACTATTTTAAGGTTCTCATTTAAGTGAATTTATGTAATTCATTTGAGAATAAAGTATATCTTTAACCCGAATATTATGTATTTATTCTGGGAGGTATCTAAGACCTTCTTACTTGACATTTACTTGCGCGCTGGTTGATGGAGCTGGCAGTGTAGTTTTATAACTATAATCAAAATTAAAAACGTAATGGGTCATTCTCTGGTCTCACGTTTTTTCGTGTTCTCAACTTCAAGTAGTTGTAAAAACTTAATTTTAACAGATAACCTTATAATTAAAATACTTCATATAGTTAACACTTTGTTCTGCTTAAAAAACTTCTAACAGATTTATATAAGCTATATCTAATGGGAGAAAAAAAATCTGAAGTCGCTGGAATCCCCATTTTGGCCTTGTCCCACCTCCAATTTTCACTATGTGTTACCGTTAATATCAAAAACCAAGCAAGAAAACCAATAAATGTTACTGTTCACAGCACACCAACTACTTTATGAATTAGATTAAATTATCTAAATATTCCTTTTTACCTAATCTTTTTTTTAAACCATATTACATAAATGTCCCGAGAAAAGCGTCTTATCCAATTTCGTTCTTAAAACTCGTCATACTGTTCTTACGCACACTTCAAGAACATTTGACGATGGCTTGCTAGAAAGAACCATCCACGCTGCGTCGGCTGAACAGGGCGGACTTAAGGTTTTTTGCGTCACTACCGAATTATGAGGGTAAGAATCACGTATGAAATTTTTGGTACCTCTGAAAGTGATATCAGTGGCAATTTTTTCTCGCTTGATTTGTTGATATATTGAACTCAAATTAATTTGGCATATTAAGCAGTGTTATTACTACTTCTAGAAAAAAAATCGAGTTTCTATTGTTAACCGTTTTGAAGTAATTCGTTAAAAACTAAATTGCTCATGTGAATTCGGTGGCGGTGAATTCGGTGATTTGAATGAATCCGGTGGTATTACAATTAGTCATGGATTTTTGAAACTATTAAGTTTATTTCCTGTACAAATTTATGTAAAATAATCCGAGTCTGTTGATAATCTTGGTAAATATTAAAGATTTTACGAAAAAAATTTTGATTTTTGAACGTGTTTTCAGCTTTTATTAAATAATTATTTAATTATGTATTGATGGTGGTCAAATATTTCTGAAATTTATAATTTTGTTTTTCATTATAATTTATTTGTTTCGCAAAAAAAATTTAGTTTGTGTTTAGCACATTTTTGATATTATAAATACTGTTGAAATAAATAATAAGTAGCGAATGATTATTGTTTTTAAGAGATTATTTGTTTTTATGAAAAGTGTTTAAACTACGTTAAATAATTATACTAATAACTACTATTTAAAGCATATAGCTTATGAACGAGAGCAAAGTTATGTAATTATCTTACAAGACTTAGATACTTATTTAACTAGTGAAACGTTCTAAAAAATATGGTGATAATTGTTTAATTACAGTTTAAGTCCATCATTGTAAGTTTGTAGTTATTACATATTCTGATATTAAACAATAAAAGTAATTTACGTCCATTATTCGCAGTTTTGTGATTTCGGTGGCTGTGGTGATTTGGGTGATATGAAAATTTGAAATTAATTATCTCGATAACTGTGAGGACTAAAATGGTGCCTCCTTCTGCAAAGCATTTCAAATAAACACTAGTTTTCGAAGTAATTATAAAAAGTTGGATAATCATTAAAAAAATCGTGCCACCGAAGGTCACGCAAAACTGCTTTGGTCAGAGAACGACCCTAATGGTTTTTTTCCTCTATAATTTAGTCGTAGTCATGTAGGTACCACCTATATTGTATACGTCCTGGCATTGATTACACGCTCTACCTGGGACCACGCTCGAAGCAGGTACCCACTCTGTGCACCTCTTCAGACAACAAATTTTAATGACAATCGAAAAGTAACGAACAGTTAATAAAACATGAAACTACCGTGAGACTCACTCACAGTGCGCTCATGTGCGCATTTGGCAGCCACCGTGACGTGCGACTCCAGACGAAGGGCTACGGATTAGCCCGAAACATGTCGAGTTAAACTCGTTATAAGACGTGAGTGATCCGTTTATTTTCACTATGAACAATTATTAATTTAAAATTATAAGAGACGTACCTACAGCATGCGATCCGTGTCGCCGCTCGAGGGCGCTTTCCTCGACACCCATTTTATCATCATCTCTCATCAAAAACATTTAAGTAAGTATAGTGACTGGATGAAGACTAATAAATAAACATTTCATATAAAGTCGAAGCAAACCTAATTTTGTATCTACATTTAGTAGGTCAGGGGCACACTAATTCCTAATTCATAGTTTCACATGTTACCTACTTGTACCTACAAATACGAATAAACAATAGCTCTGATCAAATTCGACAGTCAGTAGCTCGTCTCCCCTTACTTATTTATCGCACCTACGTGTCAGGACAGGACACAAGTATCGAGGCGACCCAGAATCGAAACACGAGTGCATACGATCGCGATGCAGGAATGTTTATGTTCCTGGTGCGTGACGTAACTCGGGGACCGGGGAATCAATAGTGTGGCCGCCAGCGTCAGGACGTGGGCGAGCGGCGTCGCTCGTGCGGGGTGGTCGTGGCGCGCGAGCGCGGGTGAGGCGGCGCTCGGCAGCGGTACCTGGTGGTGTCGACCTCGCCGTGCTCGTCGGGGTTGACGAGCGGGCGCGCGGCGGGCGCCGCGGGGCCGCCGGGCACTGCGTCCATGCTGGCGGGCGGCTGCTCACTGCCGCGCGCCCGCCGCCCGCCGCCCGCCGCCCGCCGCCCGGCTCCGCTCCGCGCCCCGCGCCGGCTCGATAGCGCCGCGCCTGCGCCCCAGCCTCCGCCGTCTAACGTCATCGTCCAAATTGACAACTTAGCAGCATCAGTCAATCGCGCATGGCACATAAGCACATCGGTATGGACTCTGCTTAGTTTTTTAACTGACCGGAGAAAGCGGTGAGCGAAGAAGTTTGCTCCTCTCGGTTTTAGAGTAGGTACATCCGTGGTCCCATGTTACTATAAATCTATACTGATATTGATATCATAAACGGAAAAGATTTGACTGGTCTCTTTTTAGGGTTCCGTAGTCTACTAGGAACCCTTATAGTTTCGCCATGTCTGTCTGTCTGTCTGTCCGTCCGCGGCTAAGCTCAAAGACTGTTAGTACTAGAAAGCTGTAATTTGGCATGAATATATACATATATCAGTTACGCCGACAAAGTGGTTGAATAAAAACAACTAAAAAATTATTAAAATTATCTCCCATATAGACGTAAAGTGGGGGTGGTTTTTTTTTTCTCGACTAACCCTATTGTGTGGGGTATCATTGGATAAGTAATTGAAAATAAATAGGGGTTTGCTAAAACCATTTTTTGATAAAAAGAATATTTTCGGAGATATTCACTCCAAAAGTTCAAAATAATGTGTCCCCCCCCTCTAACTTTTGAACCACACGTCTAAAAAACATGAAAAAAATCACGTAAGTTAAACTGAATAAAAACTTTCTAGGAAAATTATTTTCAACTTAATCAGTTCAGTGGTTTTTAAGTTTTTGTAAAAAAATATTTCTAAACTAAGACTGTAATTTAACCGCCACTGCAAGCATTTTTTTTCTCTAAGCACCTTAGATTATTTATGCACTAGATGGAGCGTCAGTAGCAAACATTGCGATACAAAACGTCCACAAATCCATTTGACAGCTTCTATTACGATCGCGTTACGTCATTCCGGTTGTCACTGTGTGCGTACTTAATGATACCAGTTAATTTCACATTCCCCAAAATGTGGGGAAAGTGAAGCTGATTGGGGAATGTGTGGGGAGAGCTTCAATTCGGGGTAAATGAGGCGATTTTAAGTAGGAACACAAATACGCGACATTTGACATCAAATTTCTGCTTGGCTTGATTAATTTCCTACAATTAATTATTCGCAACAGCTCTAAACTAAGTCACACGGCCCACATAATTTTTCATTCCCCACACGTGGGGAATTTCGACAATGCGTTTGGGGATTTTAGCATATTACTATTGGCAACCCTGCAAATGACGCAAATGACACACAAGCCAACGGTTGGCTTATATTTTTACGGGACGTTTCCATGCCACCTAAGCTCTATCTAGTGCATAAATAATCTAAGCTAAGCACCTATAAGATCACGCTAACAGTATCTTCTTTCAAATAAAAAAAAAATAATTGAAATCGGTTTATATAATAAAGAATTACATCTGAAAATTACATCTGAAAAACCATCAACATACATAAGTAGACTGCATGTATCCGCAGGGGCCAGGGGCGGATAACATTCGACGATGAGCTGAGGGGTTTGAGGTTAGGAAAGAAAATGAAGGAACGACTTACAGGTGAGCTGATGATGGCGTCGTATGAGATGAGCTGAGGGTGATGGCGATGATTCCTTTCACCAAGGATTGAGCTGGTTGATTTTAACTGCACCACGTATGATCACAAAACACTTTTCACCGGCCGGTATGCGTGAGTAAGCGAGAGGCGCGAATCGAGAGAAAGCAATGATACGTCTTCACTGTACGGCGCTAACTTTCGAGTGCTTGAGCGAATGTGTAGCGACTACTAGCGCCATCTAGTCATCACATAAGGAACTAACTACTACAATTCTACATCACGCTATCGAAGTTTCTCAACTCGGCTGCATAAATACAACTTCCAACTTTCATCCATTGGACTTCGGTCCCCAGGCATAACATCTGCCTTGAGAGAGATCTCTCTATTGCAGCTACCCCCAAATTGGTGACCCACGACATTGGACAAAATCGCAACCTTCAGACACACAAAAACGATGACGCAGTCTCATACTCACCGCACTGTGCACCATTAGCATGCATCTATTATCTGCCTGGTGTCAACAGTTCGCAAATGCTCCTCCCACTACTTCCACTTGCCTATCAATCAACCAACGCTCGCCCGCCAACAAGGCTCCGAGCAATCACGCAACAGGCATGCATCCACAAGTAGCAGAGGAACAACAATGCTCGCCGACGAGGCTCTGAGCGACTGGCCCTTGCAAGCGCCCACATGACGCACAGACTGCACTCCACTGCAATTCGTATCGACCTCCGGTCTAAAAGGGGGGCTGATGCAGCGACTACTAGCGCCATCTAGTGATCACATAAGGAACTAACTACTACAATCCTACATCACGCTATCGAATTTTCTCAACTCGGCTGCATAAATACAACTTCCAACTTTCATCCATTGGACTTCGGTCCCCAGGCATAACATCTGCCTGGAGAGAGATCTCTCTATTTCAGCTACCCCCAAAAATGTATGCCCACGCGCGCGTCTCCTTACGAAGTCACGTGATCGGGAATGAGTGAGCGGATTGAATCTTTGATGCAACTGTCATACGTCGCGCTTGGCGGGAACACTGCAGATTAGATTAGTTACCCAATTCGCCGATAGATGGCACTGTACCGCCAACGTTGAAATTTGGTCGGGATGGGTATAGGAATATGGGGTAGGAATATAGATAGTACACGTCGTAATGGCTGCGGAACCCTATCCTGGGCGTGTCCGACACGCTCTTGGCCGGTTTTATTTTGTAATGGATAAACTTGAAAAACATTTAAGCACAGATTTTAAAAATTCTTTCAACTGTAGAAAGTTAAGTACATTATCAGCGAGTAACATTTTATAATTAGGCTATACATTGGTCTATACAGGCCATCCCTAGGAACCCATTCGGTAACGATTCGTGCCCAACGGTCCGGATGCATTCGGCAGATATGTCCGGCCCAGTCCCACTTCAGCTTGGCGGCCTTGACATCCACATCTGTAAATACGAGTTTTAGAGCAGTGTCGTGTTTCTGATTCGATCAGTCCATCGAACACCCAGAATACTGCGCTCCAATGCTCGTTAACAAACCTTGAGCCTGGACTTTTGAGCTTCGGTTAAGAGACTTTTGAGTCCGGGCTTCGCATGATATGCTTGACTTATTTTATTTCTGCATCCCAGAGCCCACCAAAATTATGAGCGTGAGTAGGAATAAAATCCTATTAAATCGTATGATTATTCGCTAAGCTGTCAGCAATTTCTATGCAGTCGTTGGAGAGGTGTAGAAAATACACGATAGGTTGTCGCCTTAAGGTGATTTGTTAAATTAAACCAAAGGAGAACAAATTAAATTACAATTTATTGTTAATAACTAAAAAAAAACTATTTCTACAATTTTAAACATGGGCTAGGTTCGATGCCCGTCCGGTTTCTTGCTCGTAAAATCTTTATACATAAAAACCCCAACCCAATGATGGACAAAGAGTGTGTCCGTTCAGGTACGCTATTTATTTAAAAATTATTGGTGAAAAGAACCCCAACGTTGGACAACGAGAGTGCCCGTTAATGAACGAAATTTAAAACCTGTAACGGCCAAGAAGTACCCGTTACGGAAGAAAACTCGTTAATTAATAAATTTTAATTAACTGGACTTGATTTAGAAAATTTTAAATTCGTAGTGGGTGTGGTTGCTTAACCCCTCGCGGAAAACTCCCCTGACGCTCGGCGCCTTTGGGCTAGCATTATTTGAGTCTACACTACGTACATCATTAAAAGGCTATTAATTTATACAAGGTGTCTCTGTGTATGCATAGCTAAGTAGATGTATCATGAAAGGACTATTCCTGTTGCTAGTTTTTGTACGTATGAAGTCGATGCGGGCAGCGAGGCGCCGCTAGCGGGGGTCGGCGCCGGCGGGCAGCTCGTGCCGGTGGTGCAGCAGCGTGATGGTGACGAGCGCCTCGCCCTCCGCCCCCGCCCCCGCCCCCGCCCCCGCCGTCGCCCGGGACACGCGCGCGCACACCCCCGCCGCCGCGCAGCGCCCGCCCGCGCCCGCCGCCGTCTGCACGGCCGCGTCCCGCCAGCGCGGCGCCGCGCCCGCCGGCCGGTAGCGGCCCACGTGGCAGCGCAGCGCGGGGTCGGTCAGGAAGTGCGCACGCGTGTTGCGCTGCGGCCGGCACACGCACAGCCACGCGCGCGGGCCCAGCACCAGCGCCACCACCGCGCCCGCGCACAGCGACACGCACGCGCACAGCGCCGCCGCGCGCGCCTCCACCGCCGCGTACAGCGGCGCGAACGCCAGCCACGTCACGCCCGTCGCGTACGCCGCCGCGCCGATGAAGCGCGCCTCGCTGAACCGCCGCGGCAGCCCGCGCCAGCGCAGCGCCGCCGCCGCGCACGCGCCCAGCAGCAGCAGCGCCGGCGCCAGCGGGCCCAGCTGCGCCGCCGCGCGCTCCCCGCCGCACGCCAGCACGGCGCGCGCGCGCCCCGGGTGCAGCAGCCGCGGCGCCGCCGGCCAGCGCGCCGCCGCCCACGCCGCCGCCGCCGCGCCCGGCGCGCTCAGCGCCGCCCACGCCGCCAGCTGCGCGCGCGACGACAGCCAGCCGGCGCCGTGTGCGCCGCCACGCTGCGCCGCCGCCACCAGCCGCGCCAGCCGCAGCGTGCGCGCCAGCACGGCCGCGTACACGCCGGCCAGCGCGGGCGCCGCCAGCCGCACGCCGGCGCAGGCCAGCGGCGCGGGCGGCGCGGCGGCGGCCAGCGCGGCCGCGTGGCACAGCGCGGCGCTGCCCAGCAGCAGCGCGCACAGCTCGCGCGACGAAGACTTGACGACGGGCGTGGCGCGGTGCCGCCAGAGCGCCGCCGCGCACAGCGCCGCCCCCGCCAGCCCCGCGCCGCCCGCGCCCGCCGCCACCGCCCGCGCCCAGCCCGCGCCGCGCCCGCCGCCCCATTCCACCGGCGACGCCAGGCACACTCGAACACACCACGACCGACTACTTAAATCGCTGCCCGCTTTACAGTTTCGTTTCGTATCCCCCGGCCCGGTCGGCTCGTGCATTTTCATTAGATACCTTCATTCTACACGTGCCGACCGGACCGGAAGTCGCGGAAGGCATCGAGCGTGACAGGTTCTTGACCATTATGAAACTAAAATACAGTCCGATTTCGCAGAGGGAGCGAGAGAGAGCGGAAAGCTCGGGGCCGGGACATACGTTATCTGGTGAGGTCCGGGCGGTGGCCGGGCGGGCACAGCCGGCAGCCGGCGTGCGGCGGCGCGCGCGTCACGGCCAGCGGCGCGCACGCCACGCACGCCCAGCAGCACGCGCCCCGCCGCGCGCCCCCCTCCCCGCCGCCGCCGTCCGCCGCGCGCGCCCACTGCCCCGGCGCGCACGGCGCCGAGCACGCCGCCGTGGTCCCGCGGGCGCGTCTGAAGACCGTTACATTTCAATGTTATTTTTATTTCGGAAGCACATCGGTTCACAGATCGAGGCTCGAGGGGCAGGCGGGTGACGCGCCGCACACCTTTCGGGCGCGTGCCGGCCGCCGCGCAGCCGCAGCTCGCCGCGCCGCCAGCGGCCCACGCGCACGTAGCGCCACGCCGCGCCCGCGCCCGCGCCCGCAGGCCCGCGCTCGAAGCTCATCACGTCGTACTCGCTCAATCTGCCCAAACCGAACACTCTGTTAACTCTACTCGCCGCCTCACTCGGCGAGCATGTAGCCGTACGTACGACTCACTCGGGCGGCGGGTCCCCGTTGTCGTCGAAGGCGACGCGGCTGCCGTCGGGCGCGCGGAAGCGCACGCGCTGCAGGTAGCGCTGGAAGAGCGACGTGTTGAAGGGCAGCATGGCGGCGCACAGCCCGCCCCCGCCCTCGCCCCCGCCCCCGCCCCCGCGCCCGCCCCCGCGCCCCTCCCCGCACAGCGCCGCGCGCATGTCGTGCAGCGCGTGCGCCAGCGCGTACACGCCGCGCACCACCAGCGCCAGCTTCGGCTCCTGCGAGTAGCCGCGCGCCAGCGACTCCGACCCTGCCACACATAATACGGTACGGACGCACAGATCGTGATAATGCGACGTGTGTGGCCGAATGTTCGCGAATACTTTTCATTCTATTCTATTGGGATACTACACATGCTTTCGCTCAGTTCGGACGTGTCGATCATTTATTAAATAAATAATCACATGCTGAGTCGTGACCTCGTTTTTTACGATACCTAAGTGACATATGTACTGTGAGATATTTAAATGTGAAAATGTTTTATCTTTTGCTAAGTGATAGAAAGTGAATTTAAATCAATAAATAATTTAAAAAAAAAAAAAATAAACAATGCACAGCCCTTTCAATCGGAGTGAGAGGACCGCCCGCTCCCCTCCTGCGTCGCCTGCGCCTCACCCTGCCGCGCCGCCCCAAAATGAAGAAGCCAGAACTGAACCCAAATCCACTGCTGAAATTCAGCTTTGGATGACGACCATTGAGCAGTGCCTAAGTGAAGTGTGCTCCATATCATCAGAGAGCAAAATGAATTCGGATCAAAAATTACGCGTTAGTACTCTATGTCGGAAAGTGGGTCATGGGACATCGCAGATGGCAGTACAATACCAGTCCCTGATAAAGACGACGTGCCAAGTAAACATGTCTAATAAAACTCTTATGAGAGAGCTTGACCTTTCGAAGCAGCTTCAGGACCTTAACACACAAGTTCAGGAGTCAGCCAAACCTTCATCAGAATTTTCTTTTGCTGACATGGTGAGAAAGGGTAGTAATAAATTCATACAGCCTGAAAAGATTAGCTCAATTTCCATTTATCCAAATGACAAACAAAAGACCAGCGAGGAGACCAAATCATTGGTTCAAAAAATTATTTGTCCAGAGCAAATGAAGCTGCACGTAAGAAGCCTGCACAAGACGAGAAACGGAGGAGTTACCATTAGCACCGATACCAGGGAAGACATTACAAAACTGAAACAATCTGTTCAGTTAAAAAATTCGGGCCTTACGATCGAGGAAACACACAAACGCAAGCCAAGGGTAGTTGTAATTGGAGTGCCCACTTCAATGCAAGAAAATGAAGTCCTTAAGTGCGTGTACCAACAAAACTTGACCGACAAGCTGGAAGTTTCTAACCTGGAGTCATTTTTAAATTCTGTTAAATTGAGCCACAAATCGGGCAGAAAAGGAGCTGATACTGTGAACTATGTAATTGAGGTCACTGCCGGGATTCGTAAAGCCCTAATATCAAATGACAGAGTTTTTATAAATTGGTCATCATGTCCAGTGAGAGATTTCACCTTAGTCACAAGGTGTTTCAAGTGCCAGCAATACGGTCACGCGGCTAAGTCATGTCGGGAGGCAACTCACACTTGCGGCCACTGTGGTGATCTTGGTCATTTAATAAAAGAATGCCCGAAGAAAGATGAGCAACCGAAATGTGCCTCTTGCTTGCGTTTTAAAAAACCAAGCAATCACTCTACGGGTGCTGCTGATTGTCCAGCGAAAATAATGGCCGAAAAAAGGTATATAAATTCTATAGATTATGGAGGTGCCTAAGAGCACCGTAAATAGAGTTTTTTTTTTCAGTCGTTTAATTATCCGATAAGTAGTCGTATTTACATTAATTTATGATTAATAGTTTAGTTAATGAGTTGGATAATTTATCTGTATCTGAGTCTAAAATTTGTGAAGCTGAAGATTGTAAGCAGTTGCTAGGCAATTTTGCTAGCCCATTAACCATTTTAACGCAAAATATTCGCAGTGTATTCAAAAATTTTGATAATTTTAGTACTTTGCAGCAGAGACTTAACATGGATTGTGACCTCATTGTTTTAACCGAATGTTGGATTTCTAAACGCCCAAACGCACCACTAATTCCTGGGTATAGTATGCATAAGAGTAGTATTCACTACAATCAAAGTGATGGAGTCATAGTTTATGCAAGAGATCATCTCGTCGTATCCTAGGAAAAGGGGCGTAATCGCCATTAATACTGTTTTCCTCTTCTTTGATATTCGAATTCTACGATTTTTTTTACATCTACTGACCTAAAAAATAAGACCCTATCATTTTATTTGGAAAAGTTATTCAACTTTTTCAAATTAGCCACAATTGCAGTGGCTCCAATTCCTTCGTCGAATAACGCCGCTATAGCCGTAAGAGCCGTATTCCGCGGAGAGTTGAAGCGCGGGGAGCTTACGCCACCGGCCGCGAGCGCCATTACGCCCTTTACACACGGAGCGTTTGCACAATAGCAATGGTATATGTTTTAGCAAAAATTAATAGTGTTAGCCGTAAATTGTGTGTTAAATTGGTTAAATCAAGATTTTGAATTACATAAGCAGACTCCGTGGAAACAAGCCACAAGTTAACGTTAGGTCCCGCTTCCACGGACATTTGGCTGGTGTCGCTATGATCGTTACGCCTGTTTTCGATGGAAATAATTTTAAAACGAGATAATTTAGTCAAATATGTAAAAAGAAGAGTATTAAGCAAAAAAACAAGTTTTATAGATGTAATATTAAACGAATAACATCAAATGATAGCGTCAATAATGCCTCACATTGAAATACATTACGGTTTTTTGTACACGTAAAAAGCCTTAACAGACGTTATGCCCGTTTAAAAAGTGAACAAATAATCAGCTTTTACAAAATTTTGTCATTATAATAGTAATTGAATGTGCCTAATTATTTTCAGCCACACCAGATTCACCAATTCCACAAGGGTTGGAGAGCGAAATTACATATTTAATGGAAAGTGTGGATATAATGACAAGTTTATACCTACTCATTCCTAAAAAATAGCTTCAGTAATTTTTAAATCATTTTACTAACATAATTATTTTATTCTAATACGTAAAAATCTCGTGTCACGGTGTTTGTTATCGAACTCCTCCGAAACGGCTTGACCGATTTTTATGAAACCTTTTTTTTCCTGTATTCGGTAGGTTTGAGAGTAGGTCGTAGGTTATTTTTTATAAGTACCCCTATTCTTCGTGGACGGAGTTGCGGGCAACAGCTAGTTTCACTATAAAATTATTTTTACTTCATTTTAAAATTATATTTTAATGGACAGGAAGGAAATATACCAATTTTTTGAAATTATGGCAAAAAGAGGGAGGAAGGAAATTGGAATATACTTAGGGAGAACTTCTGGCGTTATAGCACAAATTCATGCTGATTCATCAAGCTCTGCAATCTGCAGACGCAGCATCTGCGACGATCCTTGCAGCCATTACTACCAGAACAATTTTCTTTACAATCCATCCAGAAATTTCAGGATACTTCGTTGGCATTGCAAGATAATTTGCCTAGCAACCATGTTTCTCAAGTTGCTGTCCATTAATTTTTGAATTATCGGTACAAAAAGATATGAAGGCACAAAGCAATAAAGCAGTAATTAATAGAGTAAAATTTTTCGGCCACAAGCCATATTAAACAAGTGTCGCCAGCAAAAAGACCAACCACTTTTATCATTGATTCATCAAATTGTTGACAGCAGCGAAATACTGAAAAATTATTCTGATGACACATTGTCGTTGAAAGCCCTAAGTAATTTCAGTTTTCTAATTTCTTCGGTTCCTTAAACAGTTCAGTTGGATGCCAGTTTTAGTGAAAGTCCACATTTATCTCGAAGAAATTATGAATATAAAAGGAAAAAAAATAGTAATATATATACGAGAAATCGCCTTTAAGTGCCTGGAACAGAAAGGACTAGATATCAACGTCAACGGCGAACACATCACTCACTTCAATTTGCTGACAATATTGATGGAGAAAGTCAGTATGATACTCAAAGGCCTCAACCGAGTCTCCCTACGGATAGGCCTCAGAATGAATATGAACACGACGAAAGTCATGTTTTATGTCCATGTGGCCCCCTAACCACGTTATGGTTGAGAGTTCGATTCGACTTGAGACAAACTGTCCAATTTGGAAGGTTAAACTTCGAAAATGAGGACAAAATCGTCGAAATCAACTCGGATTGATAGCTTTCGGATAACTCCGCAATGTCTTTTCGTCTGAACTACCACAGTGCTCAAGAATAAAAGTCTTTAACCAGTGTGTGGGTGAATAGGCTCAGATCAGAGTCGCTCAACGAGCTATGGAGAGGGATATGCGCGAGGTTGCTCTAGGTAATCGAATCAGGAATGAGGAGATTCGTAGAAGGACAAGGGTCATCGACATAACCCAACGGATTAGCTCGTTGAAACGGCAATGGACAGGTCATATAACACGCAGAACCGATAGTTGTTGGGATCGAAAAGTTCACGAATAGAAACCATGAACTAGCAAGCGCGGCGTTGGACGTCCACCAACGAGATGTACGGATGATCTGGTAAAGACCGCAGGTTCACGGTGGATGCAAGCCGCTTCCAACTGTAATGATCGGGTATCAATGAGGGAGGCCTATGTCTAGCTGTGCACGTCTTTCGGCTAAAATGATGATGGTGATGAAAATCATGTTAATATTTATTAAAGTGATCAACGCAAATTTTATTTTACAAGTATTAGCATTTATGTCAGCTCATATATTTTATACTAGCTGTTGCCCGCGACTCCGTCTGCGAAGAATACGTTTATCGCTATCCCATGGAAAGTAGGTATGCAATTTTCCGGTATAAAAACTATCCTATGATAACATTAATCCTAAGGCCTCAAACTATCTGCATTCCAAATTTCATGTAAATCCGTTCAGCCGTTTTTGCGTGATTGACTAACAAACATCCAAACATCTTCATAAATTTTCATATTAGTAATAGTAATAGGATTAAATTCGACTAAAAACATATCAGACATAATTGAAGAAAGCCCTAAATGCGTTTAAGACCCTCTTTTTCACGACGATCAAAGACATTATGGTGCTTACGCCCTTATTCCTTGTGAAAAAATAAACGTTTGGTTTAAATTAGCGTGGAAAAAAGAATTAAGGAACATATTTTATACAAATAACTTGAATAATAAAAATAATATTTATCTATATCAATTGTAAGGTATTAAGTATTCTTAGTTTTTAGTTTCAGTTCATAAGCTTCTACGCTGATTTTTTTAAACAGTTTATACCGTCTCCTGTAAAATCAACTTTTCGTAATTACGCCCCTTTTCGTAGGATACGACGATCTTAATGTTGCTGTTGAGGAACCTAATATTCGAGAATGCAACAGTATGTTGGTCAAAATCGGAACCGAAATTGCAATTTTGGCACTTTATAGCCCTCCCTCTTTCAAAAATATTTCAAATTTTATTGAATCATTAAATGACACTTTGCAAAGCATGTCATCCTTCAAAAATATAATATTAATTGGAGATATTAATATTAATATTCTTCCAGAAAGTGTTGATTCTGATGCTCAGAGCTATCTCAACCTATGCTCTTTTCATGGCATGCTCCCTGCGCACACTTTTCCTACACGTCATTTTAGTGGATCCTGTTTGGATCATGTCATTCTGAAATCGAATTTTCCCTCACTTGCCCTAGTTATTAACTCGACAATAACTGATCACAATGCTGTCCTACTAACCTTAAATCGTAAAATATCTAGATTAACTAACGCTCGCACAATGTCTAAACTGAATGTAACCAAACTTGAGGATGACTTACGCAGCATTGACTTTGACCCAGTTTACAACTCCACTGACCCACAATTTTGTATGTTATATTTAATAGAAAATATTAAGAGTATTATTGAAAAAAATACAATTAAGATTCAACTAAATAACAAAAATCATGGCATGAAACCGTGGATCACTCAAGGTCTCATTCGGTGTATGAGACATAGAGATAAACTTCATATGAAGGCTAAATCTCACCCAGATAATTCTGCATTGCAATTGACGTATAAAAGGTATAGAAATTTTTGCAATGATCTTATTAAAAAAATTAAAATCAGTTACGATAAAATGGAGCTGGAGAAAGCTGGAACAAATTCAAAAAAAATCTGGAAATTCATTAAAAATGTAACTTTTACCTCGAAACAACATGAGTCACCCTCTGGTTTATTACAAGCACACTCATCTCATTTGATGTCTGCTAGCATGGCAAATAATTTCTTTGTTAATATTGGCAAGGGTCTAGCGGAAAAAGTTCAGAGGTCATTGAAACATCCTATAAGTAGTCCCTTTACATGTAATACTAATTTAACATCATTTGTGTTACTAGATACCGACGAAACAGAGGTGGAGAGGCTGGTCATGGGTCTAAAAGACGACTGTTCAGTTGGATGGGATAATATATCTAATAAAATTATTAAGCAATTTCGTCATCTATTGGTACCACCACTAACTTACATATTCAATTTATGTTTACGTACAGGACACTTTCCTAAGTGTCTCAAGAAAGCTCTTGTTGTCCCTGTATTTAAATCTGGTAGCAAATTTGAAATTTCAAATTATAGACCCATTTCCTTACTATCTCCTTTTTCTAAAATACTTGAAAAAATTATAAATAATAGATTGGTCAAGTATCTAGAGGATAACTGTATTTTATCTGAGAAGCAATATGGTTTTAGATCAAAAGTCTCAACCGCTGATGCTGTACATCATCTTACTGATTTTGTAGTACAAAATCTTAATAATGGTCTTCACACACTGGGAATTTTCCTAGACCTAGCCAAAGCTTTTGATACTGTGTCTATTCCTATTCTTTTGAGTAAGCTTGAAACTATAGGTATTCGAGGAACTCAGCTGAAACTTTTCGAAAGTTACTTGGAACACCGAACTCAATGTGTTAAGATAGGAAATGTTTTCAGCAATGACCAGGAAAACACATCTTTTGGTGTTCCCCAAGGAAGCATTTTAGGACCAACCCTATTTTTAATTTTTATAAATGACCTCTGTAACTTAAAACTGAAGCATGGAACAATCATAACATATGCAGATGATACGGCCCTACTTTTTGCGGCTGACTCTGATGCTGAAGTTTATAAGCATGCGCAACACGGGTTCAATATGGTTAATAAATGGCTTCAGCTCAATTTACTAACTCTTAATGCCGATAAAACTAACTATATTAAGTTTTCAATGCGGAAATTTACGCAAATTGATTCTACATTATATGCCCATTATTGTAACTTTCCCACAGATGGCCAATGTGTGTGTTCCGCTATTAAAATTACCGACCGAATAAAATACTTGGGCATTATAATAGATGAAAATCTTTCGTTCAAACATCACATAGAAGCGTTATGTGCTAGAACTCGTAAGTTGATATTTGTATTTAAAAAGTTGCGACATATAGCGGATCCTAAATTAATTAGGCAAGTTTATTTCTCGCTATGTCAGTCAGTCCTAACCTACTGTATAACATCATGGGGTGGGGCGGGTAAAACATTTTTTCTAGCCATTGAGAGAGCGCAAAGAGCTATTCTTAAGGTGTCCACTTTCCGTCCTTTCCTTTTTCCTACTAATCTGCTTTATAAGTCGTGTAATGTGTTAACAGTTCGACAATTATTTATATTCAGTATAGTACTTAAGCAGCACGCAGCACTACCCTATAACACGGTACTAACGGATAAAAGGCGAAAGGACATAGTTTGCTCTCAAAAAATAAGACCCAAATTTGCTTTCACGCACAGGTTTTTTGTTTTCTTAGGACCACTGCTCTATAATAGATTAAATTCAGTTTCGCATATTTATCCCCTAAATATTAATAAATGCAAAAAAAGTCTCCTAGAGACACTGCAAAATATGTCGTACGAAGATACAGAAAAATTATTATTAGTTGTAAAGTAGGTAGATTGTGTTTGCTACCTTTATTTTTGTTAGATTTTAATTTTTAGGTTACTATTTTGGTTATTTATATTTGTATTGTATTTTGAGAGAAGTTTTTGATTGTGTTTTTCACTGATTGATTGTTTATTTATTTAAAACTTATATTTTAGCTCTTACAGCCCGAAACACAGGATTTCCTAGTTCGGGCCCATGAGTTGCTTACTTAGGTTTAGTATAAGGAAACTTTGTACCTATTAAGTTATTCTGTAAAAATCAAATTTTCAATAAATTTATCTTTATCTTTATCTTTATTTTACTTAGCTTAGCTCCATTGTCGGTAAAATAAACTAATTAAGACTTTTCTGATTAAGACATTTCTGCTACGGAAGCTTAATAGGCTGGGACGTGCGTCACTCAACTCTCAACTTTTTCCGCTCCATATCATTAAATAGGCATGATAATTTGATAGTGTAATCACTTGTGGCCTCACCGGTGCACGGCTGCACGCCCGCCGGCGGGCTCGGCGCCAGCGAGCAGTTAAACTTCTGCTCCCAGAACTCCTGTACATTTAAACACTCAGACATAATTCAGAACTAGCTTTCAGCTCGTTTTGATTGGCAATGGCAAGAACTAGATTAAAGGGATATTACCTAATTTTAAAGAGATATGATAGTTTTGAACACGACTAGTCCTCTCATTGAATATTAATACTTCCAACATTAAGCTGATGCCTGAAAAATTAAGGCCACGTCACGGCTAACTGTCGCCGGGAACTATTTGCACGAGTCAGGCCGAATTCGAATCGCGGCACTTTACTTTTTACTACGTCACCTGAAACCAAGGGTTCCTCGTGTTGTTGGCGGGCCGCAGCGCTTGGTAGTGGTCGTCGAAGCCGGCGAGGTACGGCGAGCGGATGCGCAGCGTGAGCGCACCGCGCGCCGCCGCCTCCAGCCCCGCCACCACGTCGCCGCGGTCCGCCCAGCCGTCGCTGCCCACCAGCCGCAGCCCGCCCCCGCCCCCGCCCGCCGCCCGCGCCAGCCCCGCCAGCAGCGCGCGCGCCGTGCGGCCCTCGCACCAGCACACGGCCACGCGCGGGCCGCGCGCCAGCCGCGCCAGCGCCGCGTCCACCTCGCGCGCGCCCGGCGCCGCCCGCAGCGCCTCCGCGCGCGCCACGCACACGCCGCCGCGCGCCGCCTCCGCGCGGAACGCCGCCATGCCGCTCTGCCCGTAGCTCTCTGCGCGGCCGCCACACTGGTTAGTGTCACCTGTCAGCGGGCGGGCGCGGGGCGCGGGGCGCGGGGCGCGGGGCGGCGCTCACCGTCCGTGTGCAGCGCGTGCACGTAGGTCCAGTTGTGCGCGCGCAGCAGCGCCACCAGCAGGCGCGCCTGGTGCCGGTCCGACGGCACCACGCGGAAGAACGTCGCGAAGCGCGCGCGCTCCGACAGCTCGAGCGACGTCGCCGAGTACGACACCTGCGGCACGAGCCCCGGTCAGTCGGCCGGTCGACGCGCGTCGCGCGTGCGTGTGCGTGTGCGTGTGCGTGTACCTGCGGGATGGAGAACAGCTGCAGCAGGTTCTGCACCTGCACGGCGGCGGCGCTGGCGCCCGGCCCCAGCACGCCCAGCAGCGGCGCCGCGCCCGCGTCCTCCCCCGCGCCCGCTCCCGCCTTCGCTGCCGCCTGCACACACCGCGTGCACGTCATTTGTGCTCATGTACTATTCCAGTTATCACGAACATCATTAGGTCTTTAGGGTAAACGATGCGATTGGCGAAATATGTTCTAAGAAATGACTAATTTTTCGTTGACTACCTACACCTAACATTTCATCGAAATAAGTTTGTACCTGAAATACAATTAGATTTTCGGTCTCCAACTCCAATTAACTTTTTTTAATTTTTATTTCTGACATCGACTATTTGAAGGACCCGGTTGCCGCGGCTAGCCCGGTCCTAGTCCGGTTCAGTCAGACGCTGCGGAACTCTTAAGAGGGAAGATGTCGACGACAGTCATTAGTTCCCGCGCGCACGAGCGGCCGAGCCGCGGCCGAGCGCCCTCGACGCGACAGCCGCGTGACGCCCGTCACTTCACATCACACTACTTGCTCGTCGTACTTCTTTCTGACGACTAATTGAAGCGCGGAACTCGGTTCTAGATGCACGAAAGCATTATTACTAAAAATTAAACCGCCGAAAAAACTGAAAAGCAAAAAATAATACCTTTTTTTTTTTAAATACAAAGACATGTATTTAACGATAGTAAAAATTAACAATCTAGGAATAGAAAAAAAGAGGAAACAAAATAAATAAAAACTACACAAATATACCTAACTATAAAAAGAAAACACCATCAAGAAGGCCCTCCTGCGGCATAGACCCCAACACACTGGCGACATTACCTCTCTGTACAGCCAGAGAAATTCGCTGGGAGAGGTAAGCGCCAGATCTGGGGTCTCCTGAGGTCTCTATCAGCCGGGACGACAAGGCCACCATGAAGGCCTTCATGTCAGCCGAGCAGGGACCCATTGTCTCCACTGCGAGCGCCGCAAACTCATAGTCCTTTAAAAGAGAAGAGTATTTGCGGCGCTTGAGAACTTGGGCCTGGTCAGCTGCAGCCCCGGCTTGTAAGCGGGTTGCCTGGATGTGGGACTGCGCGAAAGTGTCGACATACGTTGCGTCCACACCAGAGCTCTACCCAGCTTCCATGGCACCAGAGTAGCCCCGTCAGGGCGCTTACCATCGTCTCTGGCCATGCCCACGGGTTCAAGGATTGCGGGCACAGAGGCGGTGGCAAGCGAGCGGCGGACTAGGTCATTAATAGTGCCATGGCGGAAAAAGCGGCCAGCGCTTTTGGAGCATGAGAGGCCGTGACGTCCCAGCTGATCTACGTCCTTACCATACACAATACAATAACTCTCTATTGAGCACCAACACATAGTAAGCGGTACAGAAAACATAGAGGTACATAGAGGTTACATTTATACATACAAACATACAATGCGTACGTGTACGCCTATCTTCCATAAGTCTTTCTGTCCATGTATTTATTATCTGTTTATTTTTCAATTACATAATGTCAGTCTGATTTCTGGTTTGGTAATCGCAGATATAGATTTACTGTGCGAGTGGGGTCAGCGGCATGGGTGGGTGGTAGTTTCTGTGCCTTGTTGTTTACAATCGTTTGACAATTTTGTATGACATTTCAAACATCTATCTAATACCTTTAAACGAGCAATTCTTGTATATATATATAATCAGGATCTCGGAAACGGCTCCAACGATTTCGATGAAATTTGGTATGTGGGGGTTTTCGGGGATGAAAAACTGATCTAGCTATGTTTCATTTTCAGAAAATCGCTTTTACTCGTGTTGTCCGGCTATTTTTGTTAGCATTAGAATATAAAGCTAAATTTCGCCGACTTCGAGCAGATCATAATGGCACATTAGAAATCGGGTGGTCGCGGATCCAGCCGACCTCGGTTTGAGTCCACGTTTTTTTTCAAGATTTTTAGTTTTTTTTTTTAAGTTTATTTTTTATGAGAAAACGTCAAGTTTCTTCTTTTGTGAGAAAAAGTTACTTTTTTGTGAGAAAAAGTTACTTTTTTGTTAGAAAAAGTATTATAGGGAACGTGCAGTAACTATAGGCGGCAGCACTAATGCGACAGAAGAGACACTATGCGGACAGTAAAACAAACTTATTGTAGACGACGCCGCTCTGCATCTGAAACATAGAACCTAACATAATTAGTTATTTTTGTAAAACACGTTATTTGTATATTATATACTTACCCGCATTATTTGTTCCATTTGTTTATATGTATTTGTGAAATAAACGATGTACGTACGGGTGACGCGCATGTGTGTGTGACCAAGGCGCAAGCATTAGTTTTCGCATTAAAAATGCACTTGAGTTGACCTCTGATCGCCGTCGCTAACACCCGCATGTCAATTGCCCCAAAAACGTCATCAATACGAGTCGAATTGTTGTCTCTTCTTTGTCGCTGAACACCAGCACCGACACCCAGCGCTTACAAGTTTGGTCCTTCGAGCCGGATCGTCGAGGATTACGAAGTTGAAGACAGCCGACGACTACCGCAAAATGTTTGCACGCACACCGCCGCGCACGAACGTAAAAACGCGCGGCGCTGTCGAACGAGAAAAACTGATGCAATCTGCACACGTTGATGATGATGGCAGTGATGCACGCTCGCTAAGAGTAAGATCAGAAATAGTGGATCCAAATATAATGAAGAACGAACTGAGTAAAATTACCGAACAGCTGCCTCATAAATCAGGTAGTTTGAAACTCGAACTCGGTGTTTTTAAATCCGTTCCATCGAAGAAAAGCTCCAATAGATCTTCATTGTCGGCACGCAGAAAGCAATTGGAATTGGAGGCAGCTGAAGCCAAAGCTAAAATAGAAAAAGATTTAATAGATATGAGGTTGGCTGCAGAAGTAGCCGCACTAGAAAACGAGTCTTCACACGGTTCCCGTTGTAGTAAGCAAGACTCGCTCCATGCGATTTCAAATAAAGTTGAAGATTGGCTAGAGAAGAGCCAGCACGAGTCACAATATCGGAACGCGGGTACCCCGCCGCCGCCGCCGCCGTCAGCGCCAGCGCTGCACGCCAGCAACGCTCCGCACAATGATATCCAACACCTAGCTCGAGCGATGGAAAACCTAGCTGTCGCTACTCATTCTTCGAACACACAGCTACTATCAAGACTAGCCACACCGAAGGACTTACCTGTTTTTTTCGGGGAACCACTCGAATGGTTGCAGTTCAAAAAGAGCTATGTCGAATCTACAAAGTTATGCAATTATAGTAACTGTGAAAACGTTGCCAGACTAAGTAAATGCCTTCGTGGTGAAGCGAAAGAAGCTGTGTCTTCGCTGCTCATCAGTGACGCAACGCCCAGTGTAATCATAGAAGCCCTGGAACTGCGCTTTGGACGACCTGAGCTAATTATATACAAGATCGCTTCACAATTAAAAAAGTTGCCGCCCCTACCACAAACTTATCACACCGATATAGTGATATTTGCTGTGAAAGTTAAAAACTACGTAGCAGCCGCTCAATCAATTAACCAAACCGACTATTTGAGAAGCCCAGAGTTGCTTAATACGGTAATTTCTAAGTGCCCCAGCGCGCTCATAAATAAATGGGTGGACTATTTTTACGAAAACGAAGACAACAACAAAGCCAAACTACAAATATTCGCCGAGTTTCTGCACAGAGAGGCTACAAAAGTAGCCGCAGCAGGAATCAGTCACATCCCAAGCCAATCAGATCACAGAATCTACAAAAAAACCGATGAACGCAAGATTCAAGTTCACTCTGTACTTAACAACGGCAGCGACATAAGTGTTAAGTGTAAATTATGCCGCACAATAGCTCACCCGCTCACCAGTTGTAATAAATTTAAGCGGGCGCTAAGAAAGGACAGGTGGCGTATCGTGAAAATACACAATCTATGTCATAAGTGTATGTCGCCGGGCCACTGTAAGGAAACCTGCACGGCACCGCCGTGCGACGTCGACGAGTGCGGGCTAGCACACCACCGCTTGCTCCACTGGCCTGTAAAAAAAAATGTGTCGCCTTCTCATGGAGATTCAACCGAAAATAACATTAATAATGTTACGAACTTATCGTCGTCAAGTGAAAGAAATGATTCGACAAGTGGGACAGTCACAAACACCACTATTGTTACGCCGAGTACGATTGTATTGCTAAAAACAGTGCGCGTGAACATCCATGGACCGAAAGGTGTTATTAAAACGCATGCATTACTCGACGACGGAGCTACTGTATCCCTAATCTCCGCTGATCTAGCAGACTGCGTCGACTTAAAAGGCCTGCCTGAAACTTTGAGAATCCGTGGTGCGTGGAACTCTGACATTGTGTGCCGCAGTGAAATTGTGAACTTTAGACTTTCAAACAACATCAATCAGGTGTACGAAATGCGCGCGCGCAAGATAAGTGAATTGGACCTACCTATTCAAAATCTATCAAAGGTAAACGTCGATATGTACGAACATCTACGCAATTTGAAAGACTATTTGTGCTACAGTGATGTAAAACCAAAGTTATTGATCGGACAAGACAATTTTCATTTACTTCGGACATTAAAAACTATATATCGTGGTAAAAATGAACCGTGCGCAACCCTCAGTCCGCTCGGTTGGTCCGTGAGCGGAATCGTACCCGCACGCGGCCGAGCTTTAACCACTGAGCCTGAGCTCGCGTTGACTACAACGTTATGCGCGGCCGCCGCTGCTCCGGCGCCCGACTGCACCACCTGCACCCCGCTCTCCGCCGCCACCCCCGCGGACACCTCTGCCGCTCGGCGGGAGACGCACACTTGCGCAGGCGCACCTACGTACTCAACGCAACAATGGGACAGCGACGCACACACCGACGACCTAGCTAGTAAACAACTGCACGAACTCGTCCGACGGTCATTTGCTTTCGATGCGATCGGGGTGACCCTTAAGCCTCGTGTAAATAAAGACGAACTTCGCGCGATCGAGATGATTGATAAATCCGCACAATTAATCGATGGAAGATGGGAGGTCGGTCTCCCGTGGAAAAATGATACGAAGATGCCAAATTCTTATTCGAATGCATATAAACGATATTTGGGCGTCGAACGAAAAATGACATTCAATGAAAACTACGCTTCGAGATACCTAGAACGAATAAATCATTTGTTTGAAAACGACTACGCTAGAAAGTTAACTGACGACGAAGTTTCGATGCCTCATAACCATGAATGGTACTTACCTCATTTTGGAGTCGACAACCCCAACAAAAACAAATTAAGGCTGGTGTTTGACGCTGCCGCTACCACCGCTGGCCGGTCGCTGAACGACTATTTACTACAAGGGCCTGATCTGCTGCAGTCACTGTTGGGAATCATGCTGCGATTCCGAGAGAAGCCTGTGGCATTTATAGGTGACATAAAGGATATGTTTTTGAGAATAAAGATACGAGAGGAAGACCAACATGCCTTAAGATTTTTATGGCGTGAAGATAAAAATTGTGACGTTGAAAAGTTCGCCATGACGTCATTGATCTTTGGCGCAAACTGCTCACCTTTTATTGCGCAGCATATTAAAAATAAAAATGCACTGAGGTTTAAAGAAGAGATGCCTGAAGCTGTGGAAGCCATTTTGAAATCTCACTACATGGACGATTATTTAGAAAGTGTGAACGATGAACAGACGGCTATAAAAATGATAAAAAATGTCACCGAAATTCATCGACAAGGCGGATTTCAAATGAGAAACTGGATCTGTAACAAACCACAAGTTTTAAAATGCGCGCCAACAGAATTCGTCAGCGAAAAAGCAATAACAATGAAAACCGGCTACAATGACTTACCCGAACGAACCCTAGGACTGCTTTGGTTCCCGTCAAGCGACACTTTTGGTTTCGATTTATCTCTCAAGCGCATTCCATCAGAAATTACCACCTTTCAAAGAAATCCCACGAAGAGAGAATTATTACGCATACTTATGTCGATATTCGACATTTTCGGTTTTCTTGCCCCATTTACTGTAAAGGCAAAAATTATATTGCAAAACACCTGGAAAAAAGAGATTAAATGGGATGACGTCATACCTGAAAGTGAAAATGTTATATTTCGAGACTGGATTACAGCGCTGAAAAAGTTACAAAACTTACGTATACCAAGATGCGTTTTCCCCTCGTCATCAGCTGAGAGCGAGCGGGACGACGCTAACCCTACGACGCGCGGACATTACGATCCCATGAGCCAGAAAGAGACAACCATACAGTTACATGTGTTCTGCGACGCGGCTCCTACTGCATTTACTGCTGTCGCATATTGGCGTAAGGAAACGAAAACAAACGACTCGGTGTGCGTGAGCGCCTCATTCATCGCTTGCAAGTGCCGAGCATCGAATATAAACAAATATACATCTATACCTAAGCTCGAACTGCAGTCAGCTGTTATCGCTTGCCGACTCGCCGACACCATCGCGCGCGAAAGCCGCGTTATTCCCGATAAGAGATTCTTCTGGACTGATTCATTGATTGTGTTGCATCAGATAAAGAACGACACACGAAATTATAAAGTTTTTGTCGCTAACCGACTTGGCGAGATTGACGATTTATCACAGTCGAACGAATGGCAGTACGTACCTAGTAAAATGAACATAGCCGATAAAGCGACGAAGTTAAATACTTACGAATTAACTGAAGAGTGCGAATGGCTCCGAGGTCCGGATTTTTTGTATACACCGCACCAAAACTGGCCGAAGTATGAACCTGAAAAGGAGGAAAAATTTGGTGATGAGATTTTACAAGTAAATACCGTATATAAAATTGAAAACCTGGACTTACCTGTTCCTGACGCGACTAAGTTTTCTTCGTGGCTTCGTTTGTGGAGATGCACAGCAAATGTATTGCTATTTATTGAGAAGTGCAGAAGTCACGGCACTGCTGAACTGGACACCGCCATGATGCAGCGCGCTGAAACTGAAATAATACGTTACGCACAGATGCAATCATTCGCGCGTGAAATTTACCTACTGAAAAATAAAAAAGCGATCGAACCTGACAGCCGATTACGCACTTTGACCCCATTCCTTGACGAGTGCGGCCTACTTCGAGTCGGCGGAAGAATAGAAGCTGCTCTAGACGTTAACCCTGAGCTGAAACGTCCCGTGATATTAGACGGGCGCCACCCTATTGCAAAATTAATAGTTAAACACTATCACGAGAGGGCAGCACACAGCAGCAACGAAATGGTAGTAAATGAGATACGTCAAAAATATTGGCTGCTGCATTTGCGACCTACCGTACGGACTGTCGCATCACGCTGCCTGATATGCAGAATTAAGAAAGCCAAGCCGTCTATCCCACGAATGGGAGACCTACCAGAAGCAAGACTTGCGCACCACCAGCGTCCCTTTACTCACTGTGGTGTTGATTTATTTGGTCCGATGGAAGCAACAGTTGGCCGCCGTCGTGAAAAAAGATACGGCGTACTTTTCACCTGCTTAACAATACGAGCCATACACATAGAAGTTGTGCCCTCGCTGTCGGCTGACTCGTTCATAATGGCCTTGAGACGAATGGCAGCACGGCGCGGCTGGCCGTACCGGATGTACTCGGACAACGGAACCAATCTAAGGGGAAGTGAGGCTGAACTGCGAAAATCCTTCCAAGAAATTAATAAATCCCACATCCACGATGATTTGATAAACAAAGGGCTCGAATGGCACTTTATAAGCCCCGCTAGCCCACACATGGCTGGCGCCTGGGAGCGCCTGATTCGTAGTGTCAAGACGGCGCTAAGAACAATTTTAAAAGAGAGAGCACCCCGAGATGAAGTTTTGAACACGCTACTGTCTGAGGTCGAGAACATGGTGAATAGCCGCCCGCTGACCCACGTGTCTGTAGACCCCGATGACCCAGAAAGCTTAACCCCAAACCACTTCCTCATTGGCTCAACATCCAATTTACCAGTTCCTGGAGAGTTTACTGACTGCGATATGTACCGAAAAAAACTGTGGAGAAAAGCTCAGAGACTCACCGACATGTTTTGGCGACGCTGGGTCCGCGAAGTCCTTCCAACATTGCTGCCGCGCAGCAAATGGCACCACGAAGGAAATAACCTGAAAAAGGGCGATGTGGTGGTTATTGTCGATCCCTCATCACCACGAAACACATGGCCAAAAGGGTTGATAGTAGATGTTCACCCAGGGGCGGACGGACGAGTACGCGTTGTTGACATAAAGACAAAGAGTGGAATACTTACTAGACCCGCCACACGCCTTGCCGTTCTCCCTAGAGTCGATGATGATTGCCCTTGACAGGCAATGGGGGGGAGGATGTAGACGACGCCGCTCTGCATCTGAAACATAGAACCTAACATAATTAGTTATTTTTGTAAAACACGTTATTTGTATATTATATACTTACCCGCATTATTTGTTCCATTTGTTTATATGTATTTGTGAAATAAACGATGTACGTACGGGTGACGCGCATGTGTGTGTGACCAAGGCGCAAGCATTAGTTTCGCATTAAAAATGCACTTGAGTTGACCTCTGATCGCCGTCGCTAACACCCGCATGTCAATTGCCCCAAAAACGTCATCAATACGAGTCGAATTGTTGTCTCTTCTTTGTCGCTGAACACCAGCACCGACACCCAGCGCTTACACTTATCAAGGTAAAACCAGGCCTCATGCATGTCATGTACTTACGCGCGATATTTACCTACCGCGGGGACGATCGCCTGCGATCGAAATTCCAGTAGGTTGTCACAAGCGCGCGCCGACGCACTTTCATTCGTGTTTCACGGAAAAAATATGCCGCCTGAACTTTTATAAGTGAATGGTGAAACAGGGGGCAAATTTTAATATGACTATGCTAGAATTAATAGCTAATATAACAATTTGGAAGTTCGTATCGTGCTGTCCCTCTTACTCTTCTATAAAAAGCTATAAGCGTGAGCGGGATGGCACGATGCGAAGTTCGAAAGTTAACCTTCGTATTTAGTATAACGCTAGGGTACTATGAGCATGGCAATGTGTTCTACGCATTACAATAAATATCCTTTTTTGTTAGGATTCCAGAGCTAAAATGGCAAAAACGGAACCCTTATAGTTTCGCCATGACCGTCTGTCTCTTTGTCCGTCCGTGGCTTAGCTTAAAGAATATTAGTGCTAGAAAGTTTGCATGGATATAATATATAGCAATTATCCCGACAAAATGGTAAAACAACATGTAGAAAAAAAAATTTTAATCCAAACTGCCAGCCCTTGTCACTGTCGGCATGCACACATTCTTAAGGAGACGGAGTAGTATAATCTGTGGCTACAATCGCGGTAAGTACCAAGATTTTGTACGGGATGCAGTATCTGTTACGAAGTAACTATTAAGTAATCTGTGGTAAAACATTCAAATTGATGGCACCCTTATGGCACCAGTTGGCAGCACCGTCTATGTGCACGTTCCCTATTGGGAGCACAGAACAGGAAAAGCCGGTTGTCTGTAAAGTCGGTTTACGGACGATAGTTTAACGTGACTCAACCCCCCCCCCCTACCCCCTCCGGTGTTTTTGTCAAATATCTTGAAAACGGTGCATCCTACGGCAAAATCAATGAAATTTTCATCCCCCCTTTAATACCCCCGCGCTCCCTCCCCCGCATCCCCTCACCCCCTCTCACCCCCCCCCCACCCCTCCGGTGTATATAATCAGGATCTCGGACACGGCTCCAACGATTTCGATGAAATTTGGTATTTGGGGGTTTTCGGGGATGAAAAATTGATCTAGCTTGGTCTTATCTCTGGGAAAACGCTTGGTACCGAGTTTCTGCCCGAGCAGAGCTCGGTCGCCCAGGTACTGATGTTAAAGTGACAAGGTGCATAGATGATCACTTTTTTATGCTGTTGACTGTACAAACATAAAAATTAGAGATTAGTTTTTGTTTTATTATTGTATCAAAATTTGTGTGGCACAACTTTGCGATTGTTCGCGTACTTTCTTTCTTTTTATTTTTCTTGGTTCTATTTGTGAGATCCTATAATTGGCTCCTATGTTATTACATGTTTAACCTACTCTGTAATTTGTAGCTGTTGGTTCTCCGAAAATAAATAAATAAATAAATAAATAAATAAATAAATAATTAGAAATATATTAGATATGAGCCCGTAAGCTTATAGTTTTAGTTTTATTATTTTTAGGTTACTCGTTATAGGATCCACTGAAAATCAGCGTTGTGGCCCCCTGCCTCGACTCATGCTGAGTGGACTCCTTTTTCGAGACAACTGCCTCAATACATTTTTATATTTAAAAAATTTGTAAACTGTTTTTTTTTGTTGTTGTTGTTTCGAAATAAATTTTATTCATTTCATTTCATTTCATTTACCACAGGTACAAGTGTGGGAGATACATATTCTGCAACCAAGCCTTAAGGATATTGCTATCCTCAAGGTGCTTGGATCCAGAACCGTACCTATCTGACGGGAAGGGAGCGCGTTGAGCCAATGGCCTGACTCCGGGGCTGATACCGCCAGGAGACGGGCACGTTCGGGGTCGTCCGGGCCATTTTCCAAAAGAGAAGCATGGCTTGCTTTTAGCCGAGAGGAGTCCCAATCCTTTTGAATATGTTGTAGGACTGGGATGTCCGCTCCAGGACATTAAACACACCAAGCTTCTCTGGCCTCCTTCAGGCACGCTAACTCATCGTCGAGTAACTGTTGAACGTTTAAAATGGAACTGACGAGAGGTAGCGAACCATAAACAGAGGACAGGAAAGCCGGTAATGCCACACTAGACGAGGAGCGAACACCCAGCCCCCCAAATCTTATCGGGAGAACCGCTTGGGTCCATGAGATACTGTCGAAATGAATATTTAGAATTTTGGATAATGTAGACTGAAGAGAATTGTCGATGGATGATAAAATGGAGGGGAATTTCCATAAGGGGCAGCTGCGGAGTAAATACATAAATTTTGGGGTGAAAAGACAGAAACGGATAATAAAGAGCGCTATAATGTGGGTTTATTTTAAAAAGGAGGTCAGATGTGTTCTTAGACGTATAGCTAAAAAATTAACCTAAACTATATAAATTAAACGACAGCATTAACAATTCGACTGAGTCCAATTTAGAACTGCAGTTTCTTGATTTGTTCAAAGCTTAGTTTAGACAACAAGGGACATCAAATAGGCGTAACATACATCGACATCAGTAAGGCTTTCAATCGAGTTGATCATGAAATTCTAATTCAAAAATTTAGCGAGTTTGGGAGGCATGGTTTTATGAAAAGAGACTTCATTTTGATTTTAAAAACAATTTTAACTGCATTCAAAGATTTTTGAATAAACGCCTGTCTGTACCGGGAATCGAACCCGTCAAATGGTAAAAAAAAACACCCGTAATTTTACGACACCGATCAAAAGGCTCAATCGAAAGGATTATATATTTCCAATTAACATAGCATCGTAAATAAAAGGAAGACCGTGCGCAATTTTACGTTTACCTATTTAAAATAATTACATTTTGCTTACAATTAATTTAATTTAGCAAATGCTCAAAATGTGTCCCGTTCTGTATTTATTTTCCTGAAATTATAAACGTAAAATTGCATGGTCTTCCTTTTATTTACGATGCTATGTTACTTGGAAAAAAAAAATCCTTTCGATTGAACCTTTTGATCGGTGTCGTAAAATTACGGGTGTTTTTTTACCATATTATGACGGTTCAAACAGGCGTTTATTCAAAAATTGTTTTTACATGCAGTTAAAATTGTTTTTAAAATCAAAATGAAGTCTCTTTTTAGTAAAATTGTCTATCTACAATATTTAAGGTACTTCCCCTCCATGTGGCATAGCCGTGGGACGCTCTGTATAACCTCCTGTATTATTTACTGTGGGGTTCCCCAGGGATCTCGTTTGGGTCCCGCGTCGTTTCTTGCCCTTTCTTCGTTGATGACATGAGAAAGTAAATCGCCATTTTTTTTTCATTTCGAGGTGATGATTAAAAGATTTGCACGACAGTCGTATCCAAAACGGATGCTCACTTGCTCCAAAAAGATTTAACCTGATATTCGGTCTGAGATCTGGATCTCCGCTAGTGAGTACTGAACCTGTCGGAACGAGTGTCGGGCATTACCTCGGAGTCGTGGTGGTTGTTGGTGCAGTGTGGTGTGGCGGGACGCGTGGTGCGCAGCAGCTCGATGGTCTGCCGCAGCGCGGTGTGCGGCGCCCAGCACGAGTCGCGCAGCTCGGCGCCCAGCCGCAGCGCCGGCAGCAGCGCCGCGTCCGCGTTGATGGCGTCCAGCGCGCGCAGCGTCGCCTCCACGCGCTGGATGCCGTAGTGCTCGCGCACCGCGCCGCAGCCGCCCGCTCCCGCTCCCGCCCCCGCCCCGCCCGGCGCGCCGTGCACCGCGAACAGCCCGCCCAGCCGCACCGCGCCCGCCAGCACCGCGCGCCGCGACCCGCCCGCGCCCGCGCCCGCGCCCGCGCCCGCTCCCGCTCCCGCCGCCGCCACCGCGCCCGCCACCAGCCACGCCAGCCACGCCGCGTGCATACCGCGCCGATCCCGAGCCGTGACTGGCACCGCGCCCGCGCTCCACTGCCCTGCACTCAATTCCGCTATGCTTTTATGTATGACGAAAACTTTTTAGTGTTATCTCCATAAAAGTGTAGGTATGGTTTAAGCAGATTATCCTTAAAATTATTTGTTGCACCCTACTTATTAGGTAGGTAGGTACTTTGATTCACTGTTATCTCTTATCCGCAATGACACACTGTCTTTATTTTTCTTGTCTTGTGGTGTTGTAAATAATTGTATTTTCTTTCTTTTTTTTCTTTAATCCAGGGTTCAGGATGATTTTTTTACCCTTATGCGGCTTTAATAATAATAATATTGCATGTTAAATAATAGCTTGAAACTCAATATCATCTCGGCGTGTAAGCGTCCTTTCGAACCAATAAAATTACAAAATTTGTTCCCAAAAATATATTGATTGCTTGTAGATTCGATTTTTCACAATAATTTTACGAACTTTGCTACGATAAAAACCGAGTGGTTGGCAAAGCTGAGCGGAATTATTCTATGGTTCTCTTAATTTTACATGCAATTGTTTGAAGTTTTAAAAGTTAAGTAAACGGGAAAAAATGGAATTTTAATGCATTTATTTTACTAAGTTTTTTATTTTAATTTCGAAGAGAAAAACTGTGACACATCCCTGGTTAAATTTAAAAAAAAAAATAATTAAAAGCATACCTAACTGAGAAAAAAAAAGTGCCTATTTATAACTTCAATTAGTAGGTAGTTCACAGAAACTACCAACTGTGGCTGTAAGATTTTTAAGGAGATGTACGAATACTCGAGTATACGACATAGGTATGCGAGCTGGTGTACTGCCGTTTGGCAAATTATTTTCCCAAATAACTTATCGCAATAGTTTCATTTCCCAAACGAATGTTTCGCAAAGTTACATTTCGCATTTTATTCATTTGGTCAAATCATCATTTGGCAAAGTTTCACTTCGTCAAGATTTTATTAAGCATTTGCTTATTAAGCAAATGTTTTATTTTGTCATAAATTATATGCCAAAATATGTTTGCCAAATTTGTCACTTCCCATGCTCAACTTATAGCAAAAGTTCGGCAAATGATAATTAATTTTTACTGTTACAGAAATACAATAGTAGGTATCTATATAGGGGTATGTATTACAATACCGAAGTACGAAAGACCGAATGTATTAAAATATCGAATGGGTCAAAAGACCGACACGATTTTTTTCTGAAACCGTAAACTTATCAGAATTTATTAAAACGGCATCATACAGAACCCATTAGGTTAGGTTAGGTTTATTTTATAACAATCTTAAAAAGTTAACAATTTCAGAAAAAAATCGTGTCGGTCTTTTGACCCATTCGATGTTTTAATACATTCGGTCTTTCGTACTTCGGTATTGTAATACATACCCCTATATAGGTACAGGAATTTCAAGTATAAAACGAAAAAAATGGCAGAAATAATTGGTGACCCCTGTCGTATGCCATGCAATATTTTATTGCAGATATACAATAGTAAGTTACATTGTTAGGCATATCGCTGGCAGCGAGCGAGCGAAGCGAGCGAGCAAGACCTTTCAGGGCAGAAGCGACTCGGACAGGTTAGGTTCAGAAGGCTAAGGCGGGAGCGAAGCGTAGCGTAGCTCCTGCTTAGCCTTCGATGTTAGGTTTTTTTTTTATGACAGCACAGAAAAGGTAACCTTTGATATTATGAAATGTCATACAACCATGACGTTGAATGTTTCCCATGCTTTAATGTAGTAGTCATAGATGCAGTACACTTCTTCACTTTATCCCGCCGTAATTGGCATTGATCACTTTTTTACAATGTGGTCTAATTCCAAAACCATTTCGAGGAATAGGTTTATTAAATCTTTTTATAATATTGTAGTAAAAAAATATTAAATGATCGTGTGTATTTTTGCAAAATAATGTTTGACCTTTGTTTGACCTTTCTATGGGCCTTACTTTGAAATTCTTCGCAACAAGAAAAAAAAAACCGTCCGTCTAGTTTCTCTATACTATTCTCTGTCACTTCGACGTAGTTATCATGTGTCAGTTTAAGGATACTATTTTGTAAAACATTCTTCTCGTTTTTCACATTTTAATAATGGATTTATATATCAAGTGTTTCATTCCTACTTGTGGAAATGATTCTGTCAATAGCCCAAACAAATTAATTGTTCGCATTAGAGAAGATTTACGAGAGGAGTGGTGCCGCAAAGTAATTCAAAGTTTACACGATGTAGTTATTGTTGCGAGGAGCATTTTAATGTAAGTATGGATTAAATCCGCCAAAGAACTTTCTAGGCAACACTCCTGACCATTTTATTTTATACGTACAAAAAATACTATAGCCGTAAATCGTTTTTTGTACCTATTCTCTTGGAAGAATCGGCAACTTTAGTGTTATTGTTATTGTAATATAAAGTGACATTGTCAGATGACAACTAACCATCGATTGTGACACATTTTTTTTGTCATTATATCTGTGGTTTATACACAGATTCAGCCGCGGCATGTAATTTACGAGAAGTCGTATCTCAAATTTTCAATAAATTATAAAAAAATATTGGAGTGATGAATAGCTGAAATATTCAAATTAGTTTCTTAAAATGCTCTATATTTTCGATAAAAAAAATAAAAAGGGGGGGTTAGAAAAAATGAACAATCCCAATTCACAATACCAGTATTATTAATTTTTATCCTACGCACTACTCAAATTGGGATATAAACCGTATGCCATGCAATGTTTTGCGATTGATATGTTATGCCAAACAATACATTTGCCAAAAAAAAATTGGGAAAATAGAACATGACCATGTTATTATTTGCTAAACAATCATTTGCCAAAAAAGAGGTTTGCTGACTGTAAAATTGCGACAAGTAGTTTTGACTATTGAGTTTTTGCCAAATAAAAATTTGGGAAAAAAAGTTTGCGATGTCAGAATGAGAAGGCTTGGGCCTTTGATGAATTATAACTGAAGATACACATTGCCGAACAAAATCCCCTTCAAAAATGTCCGAACGTTTTTATTTGTTTGCATAACAATTAAAATAATCACCTACACAGAAATTTGAACCTAGTCTTTACTTCATTACAGTCGAATTTCGGTTGACACTTGACAGCTAAACTTGACAATTTCACGCAACGTACTGAGAAAAAAGAAGGCCACTTTTATCAAAGTGGCGCTCATTTGGCTCGGACATTTTCGGGCGCGCGACTGTGGATCTACAGTTATAATTGATCAAAGGCTTGGGCTGTAGTTTTGTAGTGTAGCCTAGTGCGGATTGGGAACTTCACACACACCATTGAATTTCTTCTCAGGTGTATACAGGTTTCCTCACGATGTTTTCCTTCACCGTAAAGCACATGGTAAATTACAAATGTAATTTCGCACATAAATTCCGAAAATCTCAGAGGTGCGAGCCAGGACTCGAACCCAAGACTCTCTGCTTGAGAGACCATAGGTCAAACCACTAGGCCACCACGACTTCACATTCACAGCAATTGACTGCAACACCAGGTTTTAACGAATTCTCTGTTGGCTGTCAGAGTCGAGGCTTCTTCAGGTGTCACAGACGCACGCGTGCGTTGCGTTCAAATGACTGCCAAGCCAACCAAACTGTGGAGGCGGCACCAGCACCGGGTGAAAGTCACGGAAACTCATACGTTATGTGTTCCGCTCCGACGGCAGTAAATGCGTTAAAGTACGGAATGTTGTTAATAGTATTTTTCTCAAACATGCTATGTAATGTTTACGTTGTGTTCGTTAAAACAGGCTTCAAAATACACCGTTGCAGGTTGCAGGCCTAGGCCGGCAATGCGATCGTCTACTGTTTCATGTCACACAGCACCATGATGTTTATAGGTCTAAAGCATCATAGCATTCAGCCATTTAAAAAAAACTATAAGCAATATTTGCGTTTTGGTTCATTATGACATTCTGCCACTACGCTTATTTAAGGTAAGGTAAGATGGTGATGGTGATGGTAATGGTGATCTGCCTAGAGAAATATTTCACCATCAACATCATCATCACCATCATCATCATCAGCATCATCATCATCATCACCATCAGCATCATCATCATCACCATCATCATTCATCACCATCATCATCATCATCATCATCATCATCATCATCATCATCACCATCATCATCATCATCATTCATCACCATCATCATCATCATCATTCATCACCATCATCATCATCATCACCATCATCATCATCACCATCATCATCATCATCATCATTCATCACCATCATCATCATCATCATCATCATCAGCACCATCATCATCATCATCATTCATCACCATCATCATCATCATCACCATCATCATCATCATCACCATCATCACCATCACCATCATGATGACGACGAAGATGATGATGATGATGATGGTGATGATGATGATGATGATGGTGATGAATGATGATAATGATGATGATGATGATGATGATGGTGATGGTGCATGTTTGAGAAAAGTATTTTATACAATCGTTGCATAATGAAGGCTCTTAAAGTCGAGTACCGTGTTTAGGCCACGAGGCTTGCCGAGTGGCCTAAGTAAGGTACGAGATTTTAAGAGCTAATTATGTAACTATTGTATACAATACTTTTTCTACGAGTCATCATCATCATCGTCTATCGAGGTACATACATAACCTTTTTTACACGCTTTATATTAGCTTCACCTGTATGTTTGTATGTTTGTTAGTTTGTATGTTTATTTGTATGTATGTTTGTAACCGACTCCTTAGGGCTCGATTTTGACCCACTTCTCTGTTTCTGATTGAGCTGAAATTTTGCACATATGTGTAAATTGGATGACAATGCAATATTATTGTAACATGGAGCTGATCTGATGATGGAGCTGGATGGTGGCCATAGGAACTATGTAATAAAACAACACAATCCCGTCGAGTTTGGGCTCGTTTGATTCGTCTTGACGAGCACTTTGATCTCAGATGGTAACCAGGGTCTGATGATGGAGCTGGAAGATGGCCAAAGGCACTCCACAATAAAACGACACGAGCCCGTCGAGTTTGGGCTCGTTTGATTTGTCTTGACGAGCACTTTGATCCTAGATGGTAACCAGGGTCTGATGATGGAGCTGGAAGATGGCCAAAGGCACTCCACAATAAAACGACACGAGCCCGTCGAGTTTGGGCTCGTTTGATTCGTCTTGACGAGCACTTTGATCCCATATGGTAACCAGGGTCTGATAATGGAGCTGGAAGATGGTCAAAGGCACTCAACAATAAAACGAAACAACCCCATGGAGTTTGGGCTCGTTTGATTCCTTTTGACGAGTACTTTGGTCCTAGATGGTAACAAGGGTCTGATGATGGAGCTGGAAGGGGGGTAGGTGGCGGGGTGGGGGCGGGAATGGGGGTGGGGGTAAGGAGGTCGGGGGTTTGGAGGGTTGGGGGTAAGGGTGTGGCGGTTGGGGTTAGGGGGTGGGGGGGGTTTGGGGGAAATAGGGTGGGGTGTTGGGGGGTTCGGGGGTTAGGGATTTTGGGGGGTTGTGGGAAATGGGGAGGGGGTAAGAGGCTTAGATGGTAACAAGGGTTTGATGATGGAGCTGGAAGGGGGGTAGGTGGAGGGGGGGGGGGGGGAAATGGGAGGGGAAGGGGGTTTAGGTGGTTAGGGTTAAGGGTGTGGGGTGTTGGGGGGGTTCGGGGGTTAGGGAGGTTGGGGGTTGTGGGAAATGGGGAGGGGGTTGGGGGTTGGGGTTTTAGTTGGTTGGGGTTGGGGGGTAAGGGGGGTTAAGGGAGTTGGGGGTAAGGTTGTGGGGGTTGGGGTTAGGTGTTTGGGGGGGGGTCGGGAAATGGGTTAGGTTAGGTTAGGTTGTCACAATGCAGTGTTCCCTTACGCCTCTAGATGGCGCTGTTTTAAATAATAGATTATTTTCCCTAATGATTGCTAGATGGCGCTAGTGGTGCATTATATTAAAAACATTTTATGTTTCTTAATTTAATTAGTTGAGATTAACTGTTGCGTTTTGAATGAGCATTTTAAGAATAACAAATTATTTACAATAGAAATCTGATCCGTATAACTTTGCCATGGACAAATTCTACATTGTTTATGAGTGATTTTTTTACTAGAGGGTATGTGAGTGGATTTGTCGAATTTTGACGGTGTTTTACTTGAACAGCTGATATTTAATAATACGCTAAAAATTGGCATAAAAAGCTGCGCACGGTCAAAATTCGGCATTCTGCAAATCATCATACGCTCATAAAAAAGGAACGACTCCAATTTTTCTACTTTCTTTATTTAATATTTTAAATAAAATAAATTCAGTGTCACTCTGCCCAAAATTTGGTAAGTCATTGGCAAATATCAATTTTAACTGTGTATTTTGAACTTGTGTTTTCTTTCAGATTTTTATTTTGTAACATAGCTATATTTCATGTTTTTCTCAACTGTTATTCTTTGCTTTTAAATGTGCTAGCAGTCTTTGTTTTAATTAATTCTTCTGGCCCTTAGATTTTTTATCTAAATAGTTTTTTAACGCTTATTGCTACATTTTTATTTTTTAACCGTTGGGCCTTTTCAAATTTATAACGAACATTTTTCAAATATTGTAACGTACTTTCTTCCAAATTTATTTAGCTTAATTTTTCTTTTGTAATCTTCGAACGATTTTCTTTCTACCACCTCCAACGATTACGGCTGACTTGGTTAGGAAGCTTCTCTTCACGCCGGTTGGATGGATGGCAGAAAAAGACCACCTGAACCCCTTGTCTAAACAAGACCTAATTTCAGGGCGGCACAGTACGGATTGGAATCTGGGTTCCACTCCAACATCCGCACATCTCCTCTTGCGCTCTTTCTACGGCTGGCTGCCTGGAACCGAAGACCTCTCCTTGCTCCTACGGCAAGACCTACTCCTGCCGCTTGCTGACCCTGGGGCCACTACCTGTCTCCAGTCTTCGTCCAGCACCGGCAGCCTACGCTTCGGATACTAATCCAGGGAAGCCTTGCCAAGAAACGCTTTCCCACTCAACTCTCGAATCCGCGACCCTCGAGATCTATTTTTCTGTCAGTTAAGCCCTAGGGGCTAAATATACGTCTTAAACCTGCATTTTGTTTTACTCAATCTAAACCCCTAGGGTCTCACCTGCTCTACTTTGACAAGGTTAGGTTAGGTTAGGTTAGGTTAGGTTAGGATCCACGGACCTGCTTAGTTGTCTAAGTGGGCGGAGAGGTGTACTCCGACGTGGCGCGTCCCCGGGTGGTGGATAGGGGAATGCCTGCCTCGCGGTGGGTAGGGGCAATAGCTCCCGCGAACCAAACACTGGGGGGGAACTGGGAAATCGGGTGGGTGTCGGGCGCGCGCTCCTCCGCGGCTGCCTCTGCTGGGCCCTATTTTCAGGCGTGAAAACTCTTGGCATCTGGGCCTGGCCGGGACTGCTTTGGGGGCGCGCGCGTCAGACAGCCACCTGATTTGGGCGGGTGGGGTTTAAAGGGAGGGGCAGCTTTGGCTGCAGTTGGGGAATGGCCTTCCTAACCGAAGGCCCTTGTGGAGAAGCCCACGCCACTTCTCCTTCCGTAGCCTGCAGATCCAATTCAACGACCCCAGTCGTGGCGTTAATGGGGTATGTCTTGGATACTGCGGAGCGGAGGGCTTGCCTTAATTGGCCGGCCCGTGAGAAGGAAACTCTATAACACCCGACAGTGAAGTCGTTAAAACCTGTGGATACCTGGCGACCTCCACAGTAAGTAGCCGCACTACCGGAATGGACGTCACCCGGTAGTGCAAAACCTTCGTTCCATTCTCGTGGGTACAAAAATGAGTTGTAAAAAAAAAACCCCCCCCCCCAACAACAAAACTTTTTGCCTTCCAAAGGAAGCGGCGTGTCTCATGTCGCAACCGGAGGAAAAGGCGGAGAGGGCCATTGTCCGAGCTACGGACCCGGCGTACTCAAAGAAGGAGAGAGGGCAGCCGTCCAGCCTAAGAATGGCGCTGGAGACGGAGCTGCCAGATACAAGAGATGAAGCAGGCGATAGTGGTGCTCCAGAGAACAAGGGCGATGAAGAAGGGAGATGCAGCCCAGTGCTGGTCACTTCTAGAAGAGGCTCCCACATTGAGAGTGGGAGCCCGCAGAAGGAAGCGGACACGGTGGAGGCCAAGTTCAAGGTCCCTGTACCTTATGGGTCTCAGATTCAGGCTGGAGCTCTTTGCCTGGAATATCCCAAGCCTCACAGACCACAAGTCACAGAGAGGAAGAAAGGGGGGAAAGAGGAGGTTCGTCCCCCCGACAGTCGAGATCGGAGTCCGGTTTACTCCGTTCACTGCTCGGACTGTTCCGACTCAGAGGACAATGAAGGGCAGATGATAACAGAAACGGAGTTGCCGGAGATTTTCATCGATGAAGCCCCACTATCGAGGTCACACTCTGGCTCAATCGACCTGACTGAGTCCCCCGGAGAAAGAGAGGCAGACGCGCGATCTCTGAAGAACCCGTTAGGCTCGGGGTTCGCCCTTAGATTCCCTTCTGGGACTTCTAAAAAGCGGCTCCACAGGGAAAGCTACGCTGAGGAGGCAGTACCAGCCGTAGCCCCTAAGGTGGGCTCCGCGCTGAGAGGTCGCAGTAAGCGCCCGATGGGTGCCCACAGTTACCCCAAGACGGCAAGGGAACAGCTGGCTGGGGGCTATGAGACCGAGGGGGAGGAGACTGGGGAGGTGGATGCTGACCCTATATACCAGCCAACCTACCGGAAGATAGTGGTCTCGGAGATGACCGAGAGGCTGTCGGACAGTGAGGTCCACAGTGCCCCACCCGCTAAAACAGTGGAGGCTCTTGCTGCGGAGGCTCTACTGAACGTGGCCAAAATCCAAGGCCAGGTCAAAAAGTGTGGTCACATAAAGGGCACTGTATGGGGTGAAATAAACCATGCCGCACAAGGGGTGATTGATGCAGTGGAAGGGCTACGCACGATCACTCCGAAGGAGGAGCAGCGCAGACTCCGCGCTGACAACGCTCGGCTTTCGAGGGAGCTAGACCTGATACGCGCGGAGTTGCGTGCCTTTAAGAAGGCTTACTCGGAGTCCCAGAAGAGCTTGGCTGTGGTCCCAAGAGAAACCCAACTGAGCTCCTTGGAGGAGGTTCTCAAGGAGACAATGGAGGGGATGAGGCGCGACCTCCAAATATCTCTGGGCGGGATGTTAAACGCCCGCCTAGGGGAGCTGGAGTCACGACTCCCGCCAGAACCGGTCCTAAGACCACCGCTCGCGGCTGACAGGCGCCAAGAGCCCCCGCCTCGCCCAAGGGCCCAGCCGAACCCGGCTGCAGGGGCCATTCACAACCCTCAGCCCCGGTCAGAGCCGATCGTCCCTATCCCCCAGCCCCGAACGAGAAAGGGGGCCGAGGGTTCTTTGAAGAATGGGCCTCAAAAAAGGCCAACGCCGAAACCTGGACCTCAAGTCCAGGGACAACCAGAGGCTGGTCCAAGCAGGCAAGAGCCTATGGCCCCCGAGAACGAGGAGACCACCCCGTGGTCCCAGGTCCTCCGAAAAAAGAGGCGAAGGAAGAAGCGGAAGGGGAACGCTCCCTCCCAGCTGCCCGAGACGCCCAAGGCCCCCGCCGCACGTGCTAAGGCACTCCCGCCGAAGACGAAGCCGGCCAGAGTCATGGTCCCCCGCACTGCAGCGATAGTGATATCTTCGCGGGAGGGGGCAACCAACATTATCGAGGTCTTGGCGAAAGCAAAAGCCGCCATCAGCTTGGCAGACTTTGGCTTGGAGTCAGTCAAAGTCAGGACGACTATGACTGGTTCCAGAATGTTAGAGGTGGGCGGAGAGCAGCCTGAAAAATCCGCGGACCTCCTAGCGGTAAGGCTGCGGGAGGTAATTGGGGACCTTGCGGAGATCTCGCGGCCCACAAAGCTCGTGGACCTAAAGATCTCAGGTCTAAACGAGTTGGTGGGGCCCGAGGAACTCGCTGCCGCGATGGCGAGGATGGGGAAATGCGCCTCCGAACAAATAAAGGTCGGGGCCGTAAGGGTGAGCACCTGGGGCCAGGGCTCAGCCCTGGTGAAGTGCCCAGCTGTGGCCGCGAAGGCCATCGCCACCGCCGGGAAGATCCCGGTGGGGTGGACGGTGGTCACAGTCAAGCCAGTGGAGGCCCTGCCCATGCGGTGCTTCAAATGCATGGCGCTGGGCCACACCAGAGCCCTCTGCCCATCGGAGGCAGAATATCGCTCTAAATGCTTTCGATGCGGCGCTGAGGGCCACCTGGCAGCGACTTGCGAAGCGGTGCCTAAGTGCGCCGTCTGCGCGAAGGCTGGTCGTCCAGACGGCCACAGAATGGGGGGATCAAACTGTACCCCCCCAACGGTTAGGGGAAGGGTCCCATCGGCCAGGCCCCCCCCTGAACGTGGCCAGAAGGCCAGAGAGGAGCTCAATATGCAGGTGTTTTAATGCCAGTACACCCATATTACGAGCTCCTCCAGGGGAATGTTAACCACTCCGCGCGCGCACAGGACCTTTTCATCCAGGTCCTTGCGGAGTGGCGCATAGACGTGGCAGTGGTCGCCGAGCCATATTACGTCTCCCCCCAGCAAAACTGGGTCGGGGACTCGGAAGGCTTGGTAGCTGTCGTGGTGCCGGCTGCCGGCTCCCAAGGCTTAACCCTTAAGGAAAGGGGAGCCGGCTACGTGGCGGCCACCTGGGGAGAGGTAGTCGTCATCGGAGTCTACTTCTCCCCAAACAGGCCCTTCAGGGAGTTTGAACGCTTCCTGGCGGGCCTGGAGCCGGTTGTGCAGAGGGCATCACCGGCTCAGGTGATCCTGATGGGGGACCTCAATGCCAAGTGCGCGGCATGGGGGTGCCCCATCACAGATCAAAGGGGGGCGCTTCTGCGGGACTGGGCTGCAATGGCTGGCCTGGTTCTGCAGAACAAAGGGACCGCCAACACCTGCGTCCGATGGCAGGGGGGGTCGATAGTAGATGTCACGTTCACTACCCCTTCCATCGGTGCTCGAGTGGGCGATTGGCATGTCCTCGAGGAGGTGGAGACCCTGTCCGATCATGCCTACATCCGGTTCAGGGTCTCCAAAACGCCCCGCGGGCTCCCAGCCCGGGTGGCGGGTGGGCGAGGCGGGAATTTCCCCAAATGGGCAATCTCCCGCCTCGATCGGGATAAGGCGGAAGAGGCCGCCCTGGTCCAGGCGTGGTGTGTCGACCCCCCCGACAGCATGGGGATCGACGAGAGGGCTGTCAGGTTCCGCGAGGACCTGACAGCCATCTGCGACGCGACGATGCCTAGGGCGCGCAAATGTGCGCCCAGGGCGAGCGCATACTGGTGGTCGCAGGACCTCGCGGACCTTAGAGCCGCAAGCGACGCAGCCCGCCGCGCCTTCACCCGGTGCCGTAGGCGACGCAGCCGGGTGCCGGGTGAAGAGGAACGGCTCCTCGCTGAGCTGCGGGCGGCGAAGGCCACCTTCAAGGTGGCCATAGCACAGGCCAAGGATACGGCGCACGCCGAATTCTTGGCCACGCTCGATGGAGACCCGTGGGGCCGCCCGTACCGAATGGTACGGGCAAAGCTGAAGGTGTCCCCCCCCACGGAGGACTTCGAGCCAGGGCTCCTCAGCGCGGTGGTTCAGGGCCTCTTCCCTACCAGCCCGCCCTTCGATCCACCGCGGATGACGCCGCCAGAAGAGGAGCCCGCAGTCCCCGCTGACGTCCCCCCAGTGACGGGGGAGGAAATGGCGAGGGTGTTAGGCCGACTCAAAGGGTGCCGCAAGGCACCTGGGCCCGATGGCGTCCCGGGGAAGGTGCTTCCCATTGCGGCGAAGCACCTGGGGGACCGGCTCTGCGGCTTAATGGATCACTGCCTGGGCGCGGGGCAGTTTCCCCAAATTTGGAAGGAGGGCCGCCTGGTCCTCCTGCGGAAGGAGAGCAGGCCGATGGACTCTCCTTCCGGGTGGCGGCCGCTCGTCATGCTGGACGAGACCGGGAAGCTCCTCGAGAGAGTAATCGCTTCCCGGATCGCCCAACACCTGACGAGCGAAGGGCCGGATCTTGCGGGGAACCAGTTTGGGTTCCGGGTAGGGCGGTCCACGTTGGACGCCCTATCCGCCCTGAAGGAGTTCACCGAAGATGCGGCCAGGAGGGGCCAGGGGGCCGTGGCGGTATCCCTCGATATCGCCAACGCCTTCGGGTCTCTCCCCTTCGGAGTGATAGAGGAGGCACTCCGGTATCACCGGGTGCCTCTCTACCTCCGGAGGGTTGTGGGGCACTACCTGACGGGGCGGGTAGTGCTCTACACGGGGAGGGGGGGAATTCGGATGGCCCAGCCGGTGACCAGTGGCGTTCCGCAGGGGTCCGTGCTAGGGCCCCTATTATGGAACGTCGGGTACGACTGGGTCATCCGCGTGAGGGTGCTGCCTCAGATGGCGGTGTTTTGCTACGCGGATGACACCCTCATCGCCGTCCGGGGCGCCACCTTCGAAGAGGTGGCGAGGAGGGCGGAAGTGGGAGCCACCCTGGTGATCCAGCGCATAGAAGCGCTGGGTCTCAGGGTGTCCCTCCCGAAGACGGAGGCCCTCTGTTTCCGAGGGCCCCGATGGAGGCTGCCGCGCGGAGCCGCCCTGCGCGTCAGTGGGGAGACCGTCGAGGTGAAGGCCTACATCAAGTATCTGGGCCTTACCCTCGACGGCAAGTGGGAGTTCGGGGAGCACTTCCGCAGACTGGCTCCCCGACTCGTGGGCGCGGCGGGAGCTTTGGGCCGGCTCCTGCCCAATCTGGGCGGACCAAATGCCCCCTGCAGAAGGCTGTTCGCAGGGGTCATTCGCAGCATGGCCCTGTACGGGGCCCCAATATGGGCGAGTTCCCTCACTGCCACCACCAAAGCCCTTCTCAGGAAGCCCCAGAGGGTGATGGCAGTGAGGATGGCCCGGGCCTACCGGACGGTGGGCTGGGCGGCGGCTGGAGCCCTCGCAGCCTCCCCTCCGTGGGAGATCGAGGCGGTCGGGCTCGCGAAGGCCTACCGGGACAAAATGGAGCGCAGGGAGCGGGGGACACCCTCGCTCCCCAGGAGTTGGCTCGGGCCAAAGAGGCCCAAAAGGAAGAGGTGCTGGAGCGCTGGGTGGATGAGCTTGCGCAGGCCGAATACGGCCTCCGCACGATCGCAGCCATCCGCCCGGTGCTCCAGGAATGGTGCGGGAGGGATCATGGGTCCCTCACATTCCGCCTTGTGCAGGTGCTGTCCGGGCATGGCTGCTTCGGGCGGTACCTGCACAAGGTTGCCGGAAGGGAGGAGACGGCGTCGTGCCACGAGTGCGGCGCCGCCGAGGACACAGCCCAGCACACCTTGGAGGTGTGCAGCGCATGGGCTGAGCGGCGCCGCACTCTGGCGGCGACGATTGGCGGCGACCTCTCGCTCCCCAGCGTCTTACGTGCGATGCTGGAGAGCGAGACGTCCTGGGAGGCCGTCACCTCCTTCTGCGAAGACGTGATATCGCAGAAGGAGGAGAGGGAGCGGGAACGCGAGAATGATCCCCTCGCGAACCCGCTCCGGCGCAGACGGACGGGAAGGAGGCGGCGACAGTTCGCTGCCAACCTTCCCTAGTGGTGCTAGCCGGCGGGGGATGGGGATCCCCTGTCGGCCGTAATAGCCCACACGTCTAGGGGGGGGACCAAGTATTCCGGTCCCCCCTCTCTTGGCGCGGGAGCCCCGGCATAGGCTGGGGCGGCCAGCGGATGTTGTGGTGGCTCTCAATTCTCCCATGGCATCCGCAAATGGCAAGAGAGGGAATACCGGTGGGTTTTTAGTGGGTATGCCTCCCCCCTCCTTCCACTAGGGAAGGAGGTTACGGGGGAGGTGAGTCCCACATAACTTCCGCGCCGTCCCCACGGCGCGGTCGTATGCGTAACGCATTTTCCCACCGTTAAAAAAAAAAAAAAAAAAAAAAAAATAAGGTTAGGGTAGGATGGGGTGCGATGGGCATGGTTCAGGCTGGGCTGGGGGGGGGGTGGGGGTCAGCAATCTCCACATGTGCCCGGGCCATCAGGCCTACGACTAGATGGTCTGGGCTGCACGACCGTTACGGTTCTCCCCTATTAATCCTGGTGGTTAAGGGGGAGAAGAGTAGCGGATGGGCCCATGGCCTGTGGGGTTGCCTGGCTGACCGGGGGGGGGGGGGGGGGGGTCGGCAATCTCCACATGTGCCCGGGCGGTCGGAGCAATTGACTGCCGTCTGGGCTGCACGACCGCTACGGTTCTCCTCTGTTAACCCTGGTGGTTAAGGGGGAGAAGAGTAGTGGTTGGGCCCATGGCCTGTGGGGGTTTGCCGACACACCGAGGGGGAGGGGTAGCGGGCCCATTTATGGGTCCGCATTGAGGGCGGCGTCCCGCCCTTGGGCGGGCGCCTTTGACGTCGGCGAACCCGAACTGAGTACCTGCTCTGTTGGTCGGACAGGGAAAGGCGAGGGGGAGCCTGGTGGGCGGAAGCGACCGTGCCCTCGGTGCCGCTCTGCTTTCAGAGCAGGACATGAGGGCGCGGAAGCTAACGTGAGGGCACGTAACCCCGGCTTGCCGGGAACGTGGGCATCTGCGGAAGCCACGAGGAGTAAACCTCTTTAAACAATCCTTCACCAGCGGGGGAGGCCGGGGAGTGCCGAGCCCGCATTGCACGGTGTCGACAGAGGAGCCCCATCCCGGGGCGGCCAGTGTGCGTTGCGGTGACACATTATGCTCCCGTGGCGTTCACAATGGCAAACGAGGGAATCCGTGTGGTTTTTAGTGGGTAGGCCCCCCTTGGGGAGAGCCCCACATATCTCCGTTTCCCCGAACGGAGACGATGCATAAGGTGCATTTTCCAAACCAAAAAAAAAAAAAAAAAAAAAAAAAAGGATGGGGTGCGATGTCGGAAACCTCCTCGAGTGCCCGGGCGTTACCACTCCCTTCTATCCGAGGCGTAGGCCTCTTGGGGTGGGGAAGGGTAACGCCTGGGACGGTGCACCCTGGGCAACAACGGTAAGCTCATGATTACCACATGATCTTACCGGTGGCTAATATCCGACTGGGGTGGGGGGGGGCGGTCAGTAATCTCCACATGTGCCTGGGCCAAGCACTTCGGCGAGTGCATGGTCTGGACTGCGCGTCCGTTGCGGTTCTCCCCTGTTAACCCTGGTGGTTAAGGGGGAGAAGAGTAGCGGTTGGGCCTATGGCCTGTTGGAGTTTGCTGACATCCTGGTGGGGAGGGGGTCGGCAATTTCCACATGTGCATGGATGGTAGACGGGTAACTCTGCCATCTGGGCTGCACGACCGTTACGGTTCTCCCCTGTTAACCCTGGTGGTTAAGGGGGAGAAGAGTAGCGGTTGGGCCCATGGCCTGTGGGAGTTTGCTGACACACTGGGGGGGAGGGGGTCGGCAATTGCTACATGTGCCCGGGCGGTATTTCTGGTAATCGTCTGAGCTGCTAGACCGCTACGGTTCTCCCCTGTTAACCCTGGTGGTTAAGGGGGAGAAGAGTAGCGGTTGGGCCCCTGGCCTGTGGTGGTCTGCCGACACATTGGGGGGAGGGGGTCGGCAATTTCCACATGTGCCCGGGCGGTAGTAGTAATACATGCTACCGTCTGGGCTTCACGACCGTTACGGTTCTCCCCTGTTAACCCTGGTGGTTAAGGGGGAGAAGAGTAGCGGTTGGGCCCATGGCCTGTGGGGTCTGCTGACACACTGGGGGGGAGGGGTAGCGGGCCCATTAGTGGGTCCGCTTGTGAGGACGGCGTCCCGCCGTTGGGCGGGCGCCTTTGACGTCGGCAAACCGGAACTGAGTACCTGCTCTGCCACGGCGGACAGGGAAAGGCGAGGGGGAGCCTGGTGGGCGGAAGCGACCGTGCCCTCGGTACCGCTCTGCTTTCAGAGTGGGACATGAGGGCGCGGGAGCTAACGTGAGGGCACGTAACCCCGGCTGCCGGGAACGTGGGCATCTGCGGAAGCCACGAGGAGTAAACCTCTTTAAACAATCCTTCACCAGCGGGGGAGGCCGGGGAGTGCCGAGCCCGCATTGCACGGTGTCGACAGAGGAGCCCCATCCCGGGGCGGCCAGTGTGCGTTGCGGTGACACATCTTGCTCCCGTGGCGTTCACAATGGCAAACGAGGGAATCCGTGTGGTTTTTAGTGGGTAGGCCCCCCTTGGGGAGAGCCCCACATACCTCCGTTTCCCCGAACGGTGACGATGCATAATGTGCATTTTCCACACCAAAAAAAAAAAAAAAAAAAAAAAAGGTTAGGTTAGGTCAGGTTAGGTTAGGTTAGGTTAGGTTAGGTTGGGGTGCGATGTCGGAAACCTCCTCGAGTGCCCGGGCGTTACCACTCCCTTCTATCCGAGGCGTAGGCCTCATGGGGTGGGGAAGGGTAACGCCTGGGACGGTGCACCCTGGGCAACAACGGTAAGCTAATGTATCCGTACATTATCTTACCGGTGGCTAATATCCGACTTGGGGGGGAGGGGGTTCAGTCAGCAATCTCCACATGTGCCTGGGCAATGTCTTAGGGGGCGCTGTCTGGGCTGCACGACTGTTACGGTTCTCCCCTGTTAACCCTGGTGGTTAGGGGGGAGAAGAGTAGCAGTTGGGCCCATGGCCTGTGGGGTTGACTGGCTGACTGGGGGGGGGGTCGGCAATCTCCACATGTGTCCGGGCGGTCGGAACAACTGACTGCCGCCTGGGCTGCACGACCGCTACGGTTCTCCTCTGTTAACCCTGGTGGTTAAGGGGGAGAAGAGTAGTGGTTGGGCCCATGGCCTGTGGTGGTCTGCCGACACACTAGGGGGGGGGGGGTCGGCAATTTCCACATGTGCTCGGCGGTGGTAAACGTCTGGGCTGCACGACCGTTACGGTTCTCCTCTGTTAACCCTGGTGGTTAAGGGGGAGAAGAGTAGCGGATGGGTCCATGACCTGTGGCAATTGACCGACGTACTGGGGGGGTAGGGGTGGTGAGGTGAACCCGTAACTAGTTGCGGGGGATCCGAGCCAGCGGGCCCATTCGTGGGTCCGCAGAGAGGACGGCGTCTCGCCCTTGGGCGGACGCCTTTGACGTAGGCGATCCCGAACTGAGTACCTGCTCTGCCACGGCGGACAGGGAAAGGCGAGGGGGAGCCTGGTGGGCGGAAGCGACCGTGCCCTCGGTTCCGCTCTGCTTTCAGAGCAGGACATGAGGGCGCGGAAGCTAACGTGAGGGCACGTAACCCCGGCTTGCCGGGAACGTGGGCATCTGCGGAAGCCACGAGGAGTAAACCTCTTTAAACAATCCTTCACCAGCGGGGGAGGCCGGGGAGTGCCGAGCCCGCATTGCACGGTGTCGACAGAGGAGCCCCATCCCGGGGCGGCCAGTGGGCGTTGCGGTGACTCCTTGTGCTCCCGTGGCGTTCACAATGGCAAACGAGGGAATCCGTGTGGTTTTTAGTGGGTAGGCCCGTAGGGGAGAGCCCCACATACCTCCGTTTCCCCGAACGGAGACGATGCATAAGGTGCATTTTCCACACCAAAAAAAAAAAAAAAAAAAAAAAAAAAAAAAAAAAAAAAAGGTTAGGTTAGGTTAGGTTAGGTTGGGGTGCGATGTCGGAAACCTCCTCGAGTGCCCGGGCGTTACCACTCCCTTCTATCCGAGGCGTAGGCCTCATGGGGTGGGGAAGGGTAACGCCTGGGACGGTGCACCCTGGGCAACAACGGTAAGCTAATGTATTCGTACATTATCTTACCGGTGGCTAATATCCGACTGGGGGGGGATATGTATATAAGTATTATATGGGCCTTTATGTATCATATGTATATATTTTGTGAGGACGGGCGTAAGGTAGCTGACGGGAAGCTGCTCTGCAACCCTGCACTGAGTAAGTAGCCCCGCCGTGCTGGGCACACGGCCTGGGTTATCCGAAAGGTGTCAGCGCTCTGCAACAGGCCTAGATGTGACTTACGCCCTATATGGGGAGGGATAGTTTAGGAGGGACAGGCGTTCGGTTGCCAATAGTGCACGCTCTGCAACCTTGGACCTAGTAAGTAGCCCCGCCGTACTCGCCACACGGCCTGGGCTACCGAAAACTCCACCGCTCTGCAACCTGCTGAGGCGCCAAACGCCTTATGGGGAGGGTTAGCTTTTGGGGTTTCTAAGGGGTCAAGAGATGGAGGCGAGCCTAAGCCTAGTACCTGCTTTGTGGCCCGAGCAGGGAAAGGCGAGGGGGAGCCTGGTGGGCGGAAGCGACCGCGCCCTCGGTACCGCTCTGCTTCCAGGGCAGGACATGAGGGCGCGGAAGCTAACGTGAGGGCACGTAACCCCGGCTTGCCGGGAACGTGGGCATCTGCGGAAGCCACGAGGAGTAAACCTCTTTAAACAATCCTTCACCAGCGGGGGAGGCCGGGGAGTGCCGAGCCCGCATTGCACGGTGTCGACAGAGGAGCCCCATCCCGGGGCGGCCAGTGTGCGTTGCGGTGACACATTTTGCTCCCGTGGCGTTCACAATGGCAAACGAGGGAATCCGTGTGGTTTTTAGTGGGTAGGCCCCCCTTGGGGAGAGCCCCACATACCTCCGTTTCCCCGAACGGCGACGATGCATAAGGTGCATTTTCCACACCAAAAAAAAAAAAAAAAAAAAAAAAAGGTTAGGTTGGGGTGCGAAGTCGGAAACCTCCTCGAGTGCTCGGGTGTTACCACTCCCTTCTATCCGAGGCGTAGGCCTCATGGGGTGGGGAAGGGTAACGCCTGGGACGGTGCACCCTGGGCAACAACGGTAAGCTAATGTATTCGTACATTATCTTACCGGTGGCTAATATCCGACTGGGGGGGGATATGTATATAAGTATTATATGGGCCTTTATGTATCATATGTATATATTTTGTGAGGACGGGCGTAAGGTAGCTGATGGGAAGCTGCTCTGCAACCCTGCACTGAGTAAGTAGCCCCGCCGTGCTGGGCACACGGCCTGGGTTATCCGAAAGGTGTCAGCGCTCTGCAACAGGCCTAGATGTGACTTACGCCCTATATGGGGAGGGATAGCGTAGGAGGGACAGGCGTTCGGTTGCCAATAGTGCACGCTCTGCAACCTTGGACCTAGTAAGTAGCCCCGCCGTACTCGCCACACGGCCTGGGCTACCGAAAACTCCACCGCTCTGCAACCTGCTGAGGCGCCAAACGCCTTATGGGGAGGGATAGCTTTTGGGGTTTCTAAGGGGTCAAGTGATGGAGGCGAGCCTAAGCCTAGTACCTGCTTTGTGGCCCGAGCAGGGAAAGGCGAGGGGGAGCCTGGTGGGCGGAAGCGACCGTGCCCTCGGTACCGCTCTGCTTCCAGAGCAGGACATGAGGGCGCGGAAGCTAACGTGAGGGCACGTAACCCCGGCTTGCCGGGAACGTGGGCATCTGCGGAAGCCACGAGGAGTAAACCTCTTTAAACAATCCTTCACCAGCGGGGGAGGCCGGGGAGTGCCGAGCTCGCATTGCACGGTGTCGACAGAGGAGCCCCATTCCGGGGCGGCCAGTGGGCGTTGCGGTGACACATTTTGCTCCCGTGGCGTTCACAATGGCAAACGAGGGAATCCGTATGGTTTTTAGTGGGTAGGCCCCCCTTGGGGAGTGCCCCACATACCTCCGTTTCCCCGAACGGAGACGATGCATAAGGTGCATTTTCCACACCAAAAAAAAAAAAAAAAAAGGTTAGGTTAGGTTAGGTTGGGGGGGTTCCGAGGGCCCCGATGGAGGCTGCCGCGCGGAGCCGCCCTGCGCGTCAGTGGGGAGACCGTCGAGGTGAAGGCCTACATCAAGTATCTGGGCCTTACCCTCGACGGCAAGTGGGAGTTCGGGGAGCATTTCCGCAGACTGGCTCCCCGACTCGTGGGCGCGGCGGGAGCTTTGGGCCGGCTCCTGCCCAATCTGGGCGGACCAAATGCCCCCTGCAGAAGGCTGTTCGCAGGGGTCATTCGCAGCATGGCCCTGTACGGGGCCCCAATATGGGCGAGTTCCCTCACTGCCACCACCAAAGCCCTTCTCAGGAAGCCCCAGAGGGTGATGGCAGTGAGGATGGCCCGGGCCTACCGGACGGTGGGCTGGGCGGCGGCTGGAGTCCTCGCAGCCTCCCCTCCGTGGGAGATCGAGGCGGTCGGGCTCGCCAAGGCCTTCCGGGACAAAATGGAGCGCAGGGAGCGGGGGGACACCCTCGCTCCCCAGGAGTTGGCTCGGGCCAAAGAGGCCCAAAAGGAAGAGGTGCTGGAGCGCTGGGCGGATGAGCTTACGCAGGCCGAATACGGCCTCCGCACGATCGCAGCCATCCGCCCGGTGCTCCAGGAATGGTGCGGGAGGGATCATGGGTCCCTCACATTCCGCCTTGTGCAGGTGCTGTCCGGGCATGGCTGTTTCGGGCGGTACCTGCACAAGGTTGCCGGAAGGGAGGAGACGGCGTCGTGCCACGAGTGCGGCGCCGCCGAGGACACAGCCCAGCACACCTTGGAGGTGTGCAGCGCATGGGCTGAGCGGCGCCGCACTCTGGCGGCGACGATTGGCGGCGACCTCTCGCTCCCCAGCGTCTTACGTGCGATGCTGGAGAGCGAGACGTCCTGGGAGGCCGTCACCTCCTTCTGCGAAGACGTGATATCGCAGAAGGAGGAGAGGGAGCGGGAACGCGAGAATGATCCCCTCGCGAACCCGCTCCGGCGCAGACGGACGGGAAGGAGGCGGCGACAGTTCGCTGCCAACCTTCCCTAGTGGTGCTAGCCGGCGGGGGATGGGGATCCCCTGTCGGCCGTAATAGCCCACACGTCTAGGGGGGGGGCCAAGTATTCCGGTCCCCCCTCTCTTGGCGCGGGAGCCCTGGCATAGGCTGGGGCGGCCAGCGGATGCTGTGGTGACTCTCAATTCTCCCATGGCATCCGCAAATGGCAAGAGAGGGAATACCGGTGGGTTTTTAGTGGGTATGCCTCCCCCCCTCCTTCCACTAGGGAAGGAGGTTACGGGGGAGGTGAGTCCCACATAACTTCCGCGCCGTCCCCACGGCGCGGTCGTATGCGTAACGCATTTTCCCACCATTAAAAAAAAAAAAAAAAAAAAAAGGTTAGGTTGGGGTGCGATGTCGGAAACCTCCTCGAGTGCCCGGGCGTTACCACTCCCTTCTATCCGAGGCGTAGGCCTCATGGGGTGGGGAAGGGTAACGCTTGGGACGGTGCACCCTGGGCAACAACGGTAAGATAATGTATTTGTACATTATCTTACCGGTGGCTAATATCCGACTGGGGGGGGGGTGTGTGTCAGCAATCTCCATATGTGCCTGGTCGGTACTGGATCATACCGCCTGGGCTGCACGACCGTTACGGTTCTCCCCTGTTAACCCTGGTGGTTAAGGGGGAGAAGAGTAGCGGATGGGTCCATGACCTGTGGCAATTGACTGACATACTGGGGGGTAGGGGTGGTGAGGTGAACCCGCAACTAGTTGCGGGGGATCCGAGCCAGCGGGCCCATCCGTGGGTCCGCAGTGAGGGCGGCGTCTCGCCACTGGGCGGACGCCTTTGACGGAGGCGAACCTTAGCGAAGTACCTGTCCTTTGGGCAGGGAAAGCGAGGGTGAGCCCATCGGGCAGAGGGCGTAAGCCCAGTGATGCCGGGGCGACGCAGCCCTTTTAAGGGCTGTGGTCGTCGGACGTGACGACTGACTTCTTCGACGTGACTGGGGTGGGGGGGTGTTGGTCTGGCGGGGGGAGCCCAAAGGCAGAGGGCCACCGGGTGAACCCTGCCAGCCAACGGGCCTGCGGGCCCAAGAGGGCGGCGTCGAGCCTTCGGGCTGACGCCTTTGGACGGAGGTGAGCCTGAGCGAAGTACCTGTCCTTTATGGCAGGGAAAGCGAAGGTGAGCCCATCGGGCGGAGGGCGTAAGCCCAGTGATGCCGGGGCGGCGTAGCCCTTTTAAGGGCTGTGGTCGCCGGACGTGACAACTGACTTCTTCGACGTGACTGGGGTGGGGGGGGTGTTGGTCTGGCGGGGGGAGGCCAAAGGCAGAGGGCCACCGGGTGAACTCTGCCAGCCAACGGGCCTTCGGGCCCTAAGAGGGCGGTGTCTGGCCTTGGGCCGATGCCTTTTGAGGGGGTTGAGCCCAAGCTGAGTACTTGTCCTCATTAGACAGGGAAAGGTGAGGGTGAGCCCTATCGGGCGGAGGGCGAAAGCCCAATGATGCCGGGGCGGCGCTGCCCTTTTGAGGGCGGCGGTCGCCGTTTGACGGAGGCGAACCCGAATTTAGTACCTGCTCTGCCACGGCGGACAGGGAAAGATGAGGGGAGCCTAGCGGGCGGAAGCGACTGTGCCCTCGGTATCGCTCTGCTTTCAGAGCAGGACATGAGGGCGCGGGAGCTAATGATGCCGGGGCGGCGCAGCCCTCTTAAGGGCTGTGGTCGCCGGACGTGACGACTGACTTTCTCGACGTGACTGGGGTGGGAGGGTGGTGCCTTCGGGTGCCAGCAGCACCAGTGGGGGAGGGCGAGGACTCCCGAACCCACATTGCACGGTGTTTGCAGAGAGGGACCCCATTCCCGGGGTGGTCGGTAGGCGTTGCGGAAGACTCTCATGTTCCCGTGGCGTCTGCACTAACGACCGAAGGTGGAAACTCGTGTGGTTTTTATTCGGTAGGCCCACCTTAAAAGTGGGAGAGCCCGAAAGACCCCCCTGCTGCCTCGAGCGGGGGACATGCATAAGGTGCATTTTCCACACGTAAAAAAAAAAAAAAAAAATAAAAAAAAAAAAAAAAAAAAAAAAAAAGGTTAGAATAGGTTAGGTTAGGTTGTGGGCGTGGCGGGAGCTTTGGGCCGGCTCCTGCCCAATCTGGGTGGACCAAATGCCCCCTGCAGAAGGCTGTTCGCAGGGGTCATTCGCAGCATGGCCCTGTACGGGGCCCCAATATGGGCGAGTTCCCTCACTGCCACCACCAAAGCCCTTCTCAGGAAGCCCCAGAGGGTGATGGCAGTGAGGATGGCCCGGGCCTACCGGACGGTGGGCTGGGCGGCGGCTGGAGCCCTCGCAGCCTCCCCTCCGTGGGAGATCGAGGCGGTCGGGCTCGCGAAGGCCTACCGGGACAAAATGGAGCGCAGGGAGCGGGGGGACACCCTCGCTCCCCAGGAGTTGGCTCGGGCCAAAGAGGCCCAAAAGGAAGAGGTGCTGGAGCGCTGGGCGGATGAGCTTGCGCAGGCCAAATACGGCCTCCGCACGATCGCAGCCATCCGCCCGGTGCTCAAGGAATGGTGCGGGAGGGATCATGGGTCCCTCACATTCCGCCTTGTGCAGGTGCTGTCCGGGCATGGCTGCTTCGGGCGGTACCTGCACAAGGTTGCCGGAAGGGAGGAGACGGCGTCGTGCCACGAGTGCGGCGCCGCCGAGGACACAGCCCAGCACACCTTGGAGGTGTGCAGCGCATGGGCTGAGCGGCGCCGCACTCTGGCGGCGACGATTGGCGGCGACCTCTCGCTCCCCAGCGTCTTACGTGCGATGCTGGAGAGCGAGACGTCCTGGGAGGCCGTCACCTCCTTCTGCGAAGACGTGATATCGCAGAAGGAGGAGAGGGAGCGGGAACGCGAGAATGATCCCCTCGCGAACCCGCTCCGGCGCAGACGGACGGGAAGGAGGCGGCGACAGTTCGCTGCCAACCTTCCCTAGTGGTGCTAGCCGGCGGGGGATGGGGATCCCCTGTCGGCCGTAATAGCCCACACGTCTAGGGGGGGGACCAAGTATTCCGGTCCCCCCTCTCTTGGCGCGGGAGCCCCGGCATAGGCTGGGGCGGCCAGCGGATGCTGTGGTGGCTCTCAATTCTCCCATGGCATCCGCAAATGGCAAGAGAGGGAATACCGGTGGGTTTTTTTTTTTTTTTTTTTTTTTTTTAGTGGGTATGCCTCCCCCCCTCCTTCCACTAGGGAAGGAGGTTACGGGGGAGGTGAGTCCCACATAACTTCCGCGCCGTCCCCACGGCGCGGTCGTATGCGTAACGCATTTTCCCACCGTAAAAAAAAAAAAAAAAAAAAAAAAAAAAAAAAAAAAAAAAAAAAAAAAGGTTAGGTTAGGTTAGGTTAGGTTAGGTTAGGTTTTTTTTTTTTTTTTTTTTTTTTTTTTTTTTATACAATTACAATCTACCCTCGACTCAGGTCAAGGCCTGTACTAATCTATACGACTTCCATTCCAGTTCCATCACTTATGCCTCTCGCACTTTTACTCTTCATACTGTGTCTTTCTTACATTCATCTCCTTTTACGTCTTTTGCGGGTGGGACTCCCGCCTATCTATACTCTACTATACTACTTTTCGTTTTTGTCGTTTATTCAAGGAACAAAACTCAGGGGATCTTTTATTAATGCAAACAGTTAGTTTTTGTTACATTGTTTAGGTTAGGTTAGGTTAGGTTAGGTTGGGGTGCGATGTCGGAAACCTCCTCGAGTGCCCGGGCGTTACCACTCCCTTCTATCCGAGGCGTAGGCCTCATGGGGTGGGGAAGGGTAACGCCTGGGACGGTGCACCCTGGGCAACAACGGTAAGCTAATGTATTCGTACATTAGCTTACCGGTGGCTAATATCCGACTGGGGGGGGGGGTGTCAGCAGCAATCTACACATGTGCCCGGAACATGCATTAATCTCTGCATGGTCTGGACTGCACGACTGTTACGGTTCTCCCCTATTAACCCTTGTGGTTAAGGGGGAGAAGAGTAGCGGTTGGGCCCATGGCCTGTGGGGTTGACTGACTGACTGGGGGGGAGGGGGTCGGCAATTTCCACATGTGCCTGGGCGGTGGTAGGGTTACTGCCTACCGTCTGGGCTTCACGACCGTTACGGTTCTCCCCTGTTAACCCTGGTGGTTAAGGGGGAGAAGAGTAGCGGTTGGGCCTATGGCCTGTGGGGGTTTGCTGACACACTGGGGGGGAGGGGGTCGGCAATTTCCACATGTGCTCGGCGGTGATAAACGTCTGGGCTGCACGACCGTTACGGTTCTCCTCTGTTAACCCTGGTGGTTAAGGGGGAGAAGAGTAGCGGATGGGTCCATGACCTGTGGCAATTGACCGACGTACTGGGGGGGTAGGGGTAGCGGGCCCACTTGTGGGTCCGCTTTGTGAGGACAGCGTCTCGCCCTCGGGCGGACGCCTTTTGATGGAGGCGAACCCAAACCAAGTACCTGCTCTGCCACGGCGGATAGGGAAAGGCGAGGGGGAGCCTGGTGGGCGGAAGCGACCGTGCCCTCGGTACCGCTCTGCTTTCAGAGTGGGACATGAGGGCGCGGGAGCTAACGTGAGGGCACGTAACCCCGGCTTGCCGGGAACGTGGGCATCTGCGGAAGCCACGAGGAGTAAACCTCTTTAAACAATCCTTCACCAGCGGGGGAGGCCGGGGAGTGCCGAGCCCGCATTGCACGGTGTCGACAGAGGAGCCCCATCCCGGGGCGGCCAGTGGGCGTTGCGGTGACTCCTTGTGCTCCCGTGGCGTTCACAATGGCAAACGAGGGAATCCGTGTGGTTTTTAGTGGGTAGGCCCGTAGGGGAGAGCCCCACATACCTCCGTTTCCCCGAACGGAGACGATGCATAAGGTGCATTTTCCACACCAAAAAAAAAAAAAAAAAAAAAAAAAAAAAAAAAAAAAAAAAAAAAAAAAAAAGGTTAGGTTAGGTTAGGTTAGGTTAGGTTAGGTTAGGTTAGGTTAGGTTAGGTTAGGTTAGGTTAGGTTAGGTTAGGTTCCCCCCCGGGTGTCGCTACCTTGTCGTGGTGGGGGGGCTTGAGCCCTTTGTGATCTTCGGGCCTTTAAGCTCGAAGTGAAAGGGTGACCAAGAGCGGCACAGCCTCGGTGGAGCCCATCCTGGGCCAGGAGAGGCGGGCGCGCCCTAGTGACAGGGTGCGTCGCTTTCCTGCTTCCTGTCTCCCCTGCAGCAGGGGACTACGGGGACGCAGAAGTTATCGCAGAAGTTATCGCGATCTGGATGCGGGTTGCAGCGTATCCAGTACCAGGCCGGAGACAAGTAGGTCCTGTGGACTGAACGGGTCTGGCCTGGGCTAGCGGTTTGCCGGATGTGCCACTTTAGTGGCGAACGGGTTAGCGTAACTGTAACACAAGGGGAACTCACCCCTTAAAAAAAGAGGAGAGTGCTCCCTCTTTAAAAGGAGCAGGGGACCGCACCCCTCAATCAAAGGAGCATGGGTGACAACAAAAATATATTACCCCAGGAGGGTACCTCGTCTCGAGGAGAATCCCTCCCCGCTACCATCTCGCGGGCAGCCCCATCGTATTCTGGGGGGGGCACTTGTCGCTCCGTGGGCCCTGAAAGCCCACGTTTTAATTTTATTTCGTCCGCGACTCAGATCGCGGACCACAATCGTCTTGGCATATCAGTGCGCGACTGCACGGTACGCCTTACAAGGCAAATAGATTGCCATGAGCCCGAACTTAGGGCAAACACTAGCTCAGGAGCCAATTTTGCTTCCCAGGGGACTGCAGGTCACGAGTCCACTGGCAAAAGCAATTTTGAGGACGACCCGGAAGTAGCTGAGCGGGTGAAGCGGAAGCGGAAGCGATTTCGCCCTGCTTCATCCGTTCTCAGCTCAAGTGACGAAGGATCTACATGCCCCTCGGCTGGGGAAGGACAGCCAAAGGCCAAAGGGAGAGGCCGCCCACCAACATCGGGCAAATATGTAGGACTGGCCAGGGCGAAAGAAGCCTACAACCGGGCTCTCAGGGAAGAGCTCCGGTTGAAGGCCGAGATGGAGGTACAGGAGATGGCCATCAGGACCCGTCAAGGGTACCAGAAGGACAATATCTCTCAACCAAGGACTGACTCAGAGGATGCAGAGCCAAACCTAGATCTTGGCCAGCAAGTGGCAGACAGCGTGGCTGTCATCTCTAAAGTCGCGGCCAAATCTAAAAATCTGTCAGGTGGCTATGTAAAGTGCCTAAAGGAGGCAGCTGTTGCGATCTCTGACGCATTTTCGGAGCTCAGCAGACGCACGGCAACCGAAGAGACGGCTCGGCTACAAGCCGATAACACACGGTTACAGAGTGACATGGCCAGCCTCCGAAAGGAGCTGGCCGAACTGAAAATGACCCTGGAGGGGATGCGGAAGCATGGTAGTCCGCCACCCATTCCCCCTAGACATGACGGGGAGAAGCTGCCCCATGCGCAGCCATCCTCAAAGAGAAAAGATAGGCAGGGTTCCAACACCCCGGCGGCGTCTGATATGGACAGAATCTGCCGAGCGGTCATGGACCACGTCGGTTCATACCTTGACGTGCGCTTAGCCAGTATTCAGGACCGGCTACTCCCTGAGAAGCCCGTGAGACCTCCTCTGGCGATAAAAGTCGGGACAAGTGATCAGGCTGGAAATGATTTCACCTCCGGAGCTGTTCCTCCCGGTCCGGGGCGGAAAACCAAAAGAAAGAAGAGGAAGAAAAAGGTCCCTAATAGAGAGCAAGCCTCAGAACCCATTCCGCTACCTCCGCCTCCCGTTTCAGCGGCCATGTCGACAGAGTGGACCAAGGTGAAGCGGAGGGGTAAGAAGAAAGGGGATAAAGTTGGAGACAAAAGGAGGGACGAAACAACGGCTGATGTGCGCGGAGCACCACCCCAGGCGAAGAAACGAAAGGCCCGAAAGCTTCGCCCACCTCGTTCTTCGGCTGTTGTAATCACGCTGCTTGAACCACAAGCACAGGAGAAGGGGGCAGACTTCGGGACTGTCCTTGCAGAAGCTAAGAGGAAGGTGCGTTTGAAAGACCTGGGTATTTCGGGACTCCGCTTCAGAAAGGCCCAAACCGGAGCGTATATCATGGAGGTGCCTGGTGTCGCTAGTGGGGAGAAGGCCGATGCCCTGGCTCAAAAGCTCAAAGAGGTCACGGACCCCGCGGTAGTACGAGTGGCTAGGCCCACCAAATGCGCTGAGCTGCGCATTTCTGGCCTGGACGAGTCCGTCTTGTTCACTGACGTGGTGGCGGCGGTTGCCCAGGTTGGGGGCTGCTCAGAAGCGGAAGTCAGGTCGGGAGATATTGTTTGCGGACGCTCCGGGCTAGGAACTGTTTGGCTTCGCTGTCCTATCCCGGCAGCAAAGAAGTTGGTGAAGGCGGGTAGGCTGTTGGTGGGCTGGGTGTCAGCGCAGGTCAAGCTGCTCGATGCCCGCCCCCTGCGCTGCTTCCGCTGCCTCGAGGTGGGCCACGTGCAGGCGAAATGCAAGGCGGCGGTGGATCGTAGCCAACTGTGCTACCGCTGCGGAGCTCCCGGGCACATGGCATATGCGTGCGAAGCAGCATCACACTGCGTGATCTGCGAGGTGGCCGGGTTATCGGCCAATCACAGGGTGGGAAGCAAGATGTGCAACCCACCCAAAACCAGGAAGGCTAAGGCTGGCGAGGGACCAAGGCTCCCCTCACAGCCGCGTACCCGGAAGGGCAGTACAACTGAACACCCGGATGAAGAGGAGGTGATTATCGTGGGACAGCATGGCTAATACACCCCGATATCTACAGGCGAATATCAACCACTGCGCCAGAGCTCAGGACCTCCTGTTCCAGAGCATGGCGGAGTGGTTGATCCATGTCGCAGTGGTAGCCGAACCGTATTCGGTCCCGGCCAGAGACAACTGGGTGGGGGACCTCGACAACCTCGTGGCCTTGGCCACTCAACCATCAGCCGGCTCTGCTCCGCTTGAAAGCGTGGTGCGGGGCCACGGCTTCGTGGCTGCCATCATCGGGGGTATAATGGTTGTGGGAGTGTACTTCTCACCGAACAGGAGCCTAGCCGACTTCGAGGCGCTTCTCGACGATGTGCAGGCCCTGATTGGCAGAAGTGGCCCCGAACTGCTGCTGGTCGCGGGGGACTTTAATGCAAAATCAACGGTGTGGGGCTCTACTGCGACTGACGTACGCGGTGAGGCGCTCGCAGAGTGGGCAGTGGCCGTAGGGTTAGAGGTTCTTAACCGAGGGACGGTCGATACGTGCGTGCGGCAACAGGGAGGCTCCATCGTGGACATCACGTTTGCAAATGCTGCCCTGGCGCGCCGTGTCCAAGGTTGGGAAGTGTTGGAGGGCGTGGAAACGTTATCGGACCACAGATACATCCGGTACGAAGTCTGCGCCCACCACACTACGCCGGACGACCTGAGCCGTCCCCGAAGAGACGACAGTCCCAGATGGGCAACGAAACGGCTCGATCGGGACTTGCTGCACGCAGCGGCCCTGGTCCAAGCCTGGCCGGAGACGCCCGAAGGACCAAGAAGTGTAGAGGAAGAAGCATCCTGGCTCAGTGGGGCCATGGCTCAAATATGCGATGCCGCAATGCCGCGGGCCAAGCCCACAGGGCCGAGGCGGAGCGTGTACTGGTGGTCCGCAGAGCTAACGCAGTTGCGCAAGGCATGCGTGGCTGCGAGACGCCAGTACACCAGGAGCCGAAGGCGGAGGAGGCGAGACGTGACGGCAGAGGATGAGCTATACGAAAGCTACAGAGCGGCCAGCAAAACCCTCAGCTTAGCCATTGGCCAAGCCAAAGACCTGGCGGAGGAGCAAATGTTGGAGGCTCTGAACAGCGACCCGTGGGGGCGGCCGTACAAGTCGGTGAGGTGCAAACTTCGCCCCTGGGCCCCTCCACTCACGCAAAGCCTCCAGCCGGACCTTCTGAGCCGAATCGTGGGAACCCTCTTCCCACGACGGGGTGAACACCAGCCCCCGTGCATGGCTTCAGTGTCCCCAACGGAGGGAGAAGTCGCACCCGAGGTGACAGTGGGAGAGTTGGGAGCCGCAGTGTTGAGGCTTAAGGCCAAAAACACTGCCCCTGGTCCCGACGGTATTCCCGGCCGAGCCTGGGTGTTGGCGCTGGGCCCCTTGGAGCCAAGGGTGAGGGCACTATTTTCTTCGTGCCTGGAGCAGGGGTGCATCCCACGTTCGTGGAAGTGCGGAAAGCTGGTGCTCCTGCGGAAGGAAGGGCGACCGGGTGACTCCCCTTCGGGATACAGGCCGATCGTACTTTTGGACGAGGGAGCGAAGCTCTTTGAGCGGATAGTGGCTTCCCGGCTGATAGGGCATTTAGAGGGACAAGGGCCGAACCTAAGTGCGTGCCAGTACGGATTTCGTCGGGGCAGGTCCACCATCGACGCCATTGCGCGGGTGAGGGCTCTGGCGGATGACGCGGTTTCCCGGGGGGAGGTGGTGTTGGCGGTATCTCTAGATATCGCCAATGCTTTCAACACCCTTCCCTGGGAAACCATCAAGGAGGCCCTCAGGTACCACAACGTGCCGGAGTACCTGCGTAGGGTGGTTGGGTCGTATCTCTTCGAGAGGGCGATCCGCTACCCCACACAGGATGAATGGGTAGAGCGCGAGATGTCGTGCGGGGTCCCACAGGGGTCAGTCTTAGGACCGCTCCTGTGGAACATCGGTTACGACTGGGCGCTACGTGGCGCCAACCTGCGGGGGGTAGACGTAACCTGTTACGCCGACGACACCCTTGTAACGGCCCGAGGGGCCACATTTCGCGATGCGTCCATCTTGGCCACTGCTGGGGTGGCCCTAACCGTGGACAGGATACGGAGGCTGGGACTAGAGGTTGCCCTGCACAAATCTGAGGCCATCTGTTTTCATGGGCCTCGGAGGGCACCTCCAGGAAATGCCAGCATAATGGTGGGCGGAGTTTCTATCGGCGTCGGGAAGACGATGAAGTACCTGGGACTCGTCCTCGACAGCCGATGGAACTTCGAGGAGCATTTCCGGCGCTTGGCTCCAAAACTACTTGGCACAGCGTCGGCACTGAGCCGGCTCCTCCCGAACGTGGGCGGGCCGAAGGCGGGCTGCCGCCGACTGTACACGGGTGTGGTGCGGTCGATGGCCCTTTACGGGGCACCCATATGGGTAAATGCTCTTTCCGCCCATAACAAGACCCAACTGCGGCGACCGCAAAGGGTCATGGCGGTAAGGGCAACGAGGGCGTACCGCACCACCTCGTTCGAGGCGGCCTGCGTGATGGCAGGGACCCCACCTTGGGAGTTGGATGCCGAGGTGCTGAACGAGGTCTACCGCCGGGTAGCCGAGGCGCGCACCAGAGGAGAACAACCGTGTCCGGAAGAGGTTAGGCGATGGAGAGAGATCTCTCGCCAAACCCTCTTCCGGAAATGGTTGGTGGCCTTGGAGCAGCCGAACGCCGGCCACTGGACCATATCGGGAGTGCGGCCCGTCCTGCAGGAATGGGTCGAAAGGAGGTGGGGCGTTGTTTCCTTCCACCTAACGCAGGTACTGTCGGGACACGGATGTTTCGGCAGATACCTGTGTAAGGTTGCAAGGAGGGAAACAACGCCAATGTGTCACCACTGCGGTGGGGCGGAGGACACGGCGCAGCACACGCTGCAAGTGTGTCCCAGCTTCGACGAGCAGCGAGCCCGCCTCACGGCGGTGATTGGATCCGACCTCTCGCTGCCGGCCGTTGTCAAAGCCATGACCGACAGCGAGAGATCGTGGACTGCCATGGCCTCCTACTGTGAGGAGGTCATGGCACTCAAAGAGGGTGCGGAGCGGGAGCGAGAGGAAAACCCATCTTCCCAGCCCCTGCGCCGCAGGCGTGTCGGGCGCAGGCGGTTAATCCATAACCGCCAAATACCGCCCTAATAGGACTGCGGGAGATGGGCACGGGGATGCCCGTCCCCCGCCGTTAAGGTCCTGTTGAGCTGGTAGGCGCGTCAAGTGTTTCGGCGCGCCTACAGTGGAGGAGACAGGAGACGCGCAGGTCTCCTGGAGATGGGTCCGTGAACGGACATACCGCCGTGCTGCCGGGCCGTGGATGCATAAAGTTCCCACAGCCCGGTTGCTTACCGGCGACGAAGTGGAACACCCTGGGGTTTTTAGTGGGTACACCGCCCCCTTCTGGGGCGGGAATCCCACATATCCACCGGCCTCCCCGGGCCGGTGTCGCAAATAAAAGGTTAGGTTAGGTTAGGTTAGGTTAGGTTAGGTTAGGTTAGGTTAGGTTAGGTTAGGTTAGGTTAGGTTAGGTTAGGTTCCACGGACCTGCTTAGTTGTCTAAGTGGGCGGAGAGGTGTACTCCGACGTGGCGCGTCCCCGGGTGGTGGATAGGGGAATGCCTGCCTCGCGGTGGGTAGGGGCAATAGCTCCCGCGAACCAAACACTGGGGGGGAACTGGGAAATCGGGTGGGTGTCGGGCGCGCGCTCCTCCGCGGCTGCCTCTGCTGGGCCCTATTTTCAGGCGTGAAAACTCTTGGCCTTTGGGCCTGGCTGGGACTGCTTTGGGGGCGCGCGCGTCAGACAGCCACCTGATTTGGGAGGGTGGGGTTTAAAGGGAGGGGCAGCTTTGGCTGCAGTTGGGGAATGGCCTTCCTAACCGAAGGCCCTTGTGGAGAAGCCCACGCCACTTCTCCTTCCGTAGCCTGCAGATCCAATTCAACGACTCCAGTCGTGGCGTTAATGGGGTATGTCTTGGATACTGCGGAGCGGAGGGCTTGCCTTAATTGGCCGGCCCATGAGAAGGAAACTCTATAACACCCGACAGTGAAGTCGTTAAAACCTGTGGATACCTGGCGACCTCCACAGTAAGTAGCCGCACTACCGGAATGGACGTCACCCGGTAGTGCAAAACCTTCGTTCCATTCTCGTGGGTACAAAAATGAGTTGTAAAAAAAAAACCCCCCCCCCCAACAACAAAACTTTTTGCCTTCCAAAGGAAGCGGCGTGTCTCATGTCGCAACCGGAGGAAGAGGCGGAGAGGGCCATTGTCCGAGCTACGGACACGGCGTACTCAAAGAAGGAGAGAGGGCAGCCGTCCAGCCTAAGCATGGCGCTGGAGACGGAGCTGCCAGATACAAGAGATGAAGCAGGCGATAGTGGTGCTCCAGAGAACAAGGGCGATGAAGAAGGGAGATGCAGCCCAGTGCTGGTCACTTCTAGAAGAGGCTCCCACATTGAGAGTGGGAGCCCGCGGAAGGAAGCGGACACGGTGGAGGCCAAGTTCAAGGTCCCTGTACCTTATGGGTCTCAGATTCAGGCTGGAGCTCTTTGCCTGGAATATCCCAAGCCTCACAGACCACAAGTCACAGAGAGGAAGAAAGGGGGGAAAGAGGAGGTTCGTCCCCCCGACAGTCGAGATCGGAGTCCGGTTTACTCCGTTCACTGCTCGGACTGTTCCGACTCAGAGGACAATGAAGGGCAGATGATAACAGAAACGGAGTTGCCGGAGATTTTCATCGATGAAGCCCCACTATCGAGGTCACACTCTGGCTCAATCGACCTGACTGAGTCCCTCGGAGAAAGAGAGGCAGACGCGCGATCTCTGAAGAACCCGTTAGGCTCGGGGTTCGCCCTTAGATTCCCTTCTGGGACTTCTAAAAAGCGGCTCCACAGGGAAAGCTACGCTGAGGAGGCAGTACCAGCCGTAGCCCCTAAGGTGGGCTCCGCGCTGAGAGGTCGCAGTAAGCGCCCGATGGGTGCCCACAGTTACCCCAAGACGGCAAGGGAACAGCTGGCTGGGGGCTATGAGACCGAGGGGGAGGAGACTGGGGAGGTGGATGCTGACCCTATATACCAGCCAACCTACCGGAAGATAGTGGTCTCGGAGATGACCGAGAGGCTGTCGGACAGTGAGGTCCACAGTGCCCCACCCGCTAAAACAGTGGAGGCTCTTGCTGCGGAGGCTCTACTGAACGTGGCCAAAATCCAAGGCCAGGTCAAAAAGTGTGGTCACATAAAGGGCACTGTATGGGGTGAAATAAACCATGCCGCACAAGGGGTGATTGATGCAGTGGAAGGGCTACGCACGATCACTCCGAAGGAGGAGCAGCGCAGACTCCGCGCTGACAACGCTCGGCTTTCGAGGGAGCTAGACCTGATACGCGCGGAGTTGCGTGCCTTTAAGAAGGCTTACTCGGAGTCCCAGAAGAGCTTGGCTGTGGTCCCAAGAGAAACCCAACTGAGCTCCTTGGAGGAGGTTCTCAAGGAGACAATGGAGGGGATGAGGCGCGACCTCCAAATATCTCTGGGCGGGATGTTAAACGCCCGCCTAGGGGAGCTGGAGTCACGACTCCCGCCAGAACCGGTCCTAAGACCCCCGCTCGCGGCTGACAGGCGCCAAGAGCCCCCGCCTCGCCCAAGGGCCCAGCCGAACCCGGCTGCACGGGCCATTCACAACCCTCAGCCCCGGTCAGAGCCGATCGTCCCTATCCCCCAGCCCCGAACGAGAAAGGGGGCCGAGGGTTCTTTGAAGAATGGGCCTCAAAAAAGGCCAACGCCGAAACCTGGACCTCAAGTCCAGGGACAACCAGAGGCTGGTCCAAGCAGGCAAGAGCCTATGGCCCCCGAGAACGAGGAGACCACCCCGTGGTCCCAGGTCCTCCGAAGAAAGAGGCGAAGAAAGAAGCGGAAGGGGAACGCTCCCTCCCAGCTGCCCGAGACGCCCAAGGCCCCCGCCGCACGTGCTAAGGCACTCCCGCCGAAGACGAAGCCGGCCAGAGTCGTGGTCCCCCGCACTGCAGCGATAGTGATATCTTCGCGGGAGGGGGCAACCAACATTATCGAGGTCTTGGCGAAAGCAAAAGCCGCCATCAGCTTGGCAGACTTTGGCTTGGAGTCAGTCAAAGTCAGGACGACTATGACTGGCTCCAGAATGTTAGAGGTGGGCGGAGAGCAGCCTGAAAAATCCGCGGACCTCCTAGCGGTAAGGCTGCGGGAGGTAATTGGGGACCTTGCGGAGATCTCGCGGCCCACAAAGCTCGTGGACCTAAAGATCTCAGGTCTAAACGAGTTGGTGGGGCCCGAGGAACTCGCTGCCGCGATGGCGAGGATGGGGAAATGCGCCTCCGAACAAATAAAGGTCGGGGCCGTAAGGGTGAGCACCTGGGGCCAGGGCTCAGCCCTGGTGAAGTGCCCAGCTGTGGCCGCGAAGGCCATCGCCACCGCCGGGAAGATCCCGGTGGGGTGGACGATGGTCACAGTCAAGCCAGTGGATTCCCTGCCCATGCGGTGCTTCAAATGCATGGCGCTGGGCCACACCAGAGCCCTCTGCCCATCGGAGGCGGAATATCGCTCTAAATGCTTTCGATGCGGCGCTGAGGGCCACCTGGCAGCGACTTGCGAAGCGGTGCCTAAGTGCGCCGTCTGCGCGAAGGCTGGTCGTCCAGACGGCCACAGAATGGGGGGATCAAACTGTACCCCCCCAACGGTTAGGGGAAGGGTCCCATCGGCCAGGCCCCCCCCTGAACGTGGCCAGAAGGCCAGAGAGGAGCTCAATATGCAGGTGTTTTAATGCCAGTACACCCATATTACGAGCTCCTCCAGGGGAATGTTAACCACTCCGCGCGCGCACAGGACCTTTTCATCCAGGTCCTTGCGGAGTGGCGCATAGACGTGGCAGTGGTCGCCGAGCCATATTACGTCTCCCCCCAGCAAAACTGGGTCGGGGACTCGGAAGGCTTGGTGGCTGTCGTGGTGCCGGCTGCCGGCTCCCAAGGCTTAACCCTTAAGGAAAGGGGAGCCGGCTACGTGGCGGCCACCTGGGGAGAGGTAGTCGTCATCGGAGTCTACTTCTCCCCAAACAGGCCCTTCAGGGAGTTTGAACGCTTCCTGGCGGGCCTGGAGCCGGTTGTGCAGAGGGCATCACCGGCTCAGGTGATCCTGATGGGGGACCTCAATGCCAAGTGCGCGGCATGGGGGTGCCCCATCACAGATCAAAGGGGGGCGCTTCTGCGGGACTGGGCTGCAATGGCCGGCCTGGTTCTGCAGAACAAAGGGACCGCCAACACCTGCGTCCGATGGCAGGGGGGGTCGATAGTAGATGTCACGTTCACTACCCCTTCCATCGGTGCTCGAGTGGGCGATTGGCATGTCCTCGAGGAGGTGGAGACCCTGTCCGATCATGCCTACATCCGGTTCAGGGTCTCCACAACGCCCCGCGGGCTCCCAGCCCAGGTGGCGGGTGGGCGGGGCGGGAATTTCCCCAAATGGGCAATCTCCCGCCTCGATCGGGATAAGGCGGAAGAGGCCGCCCTGGTCCAGGCGTGGTGTGTCGACCCCCCCGACAGCATGGGGATCGACGAGAGGGCTGTCAGGTTCCGCGAGGACCTGACAGCCATCTGCGACGCGGCGATGCCTAGGGCGCGCAAATGTGCGCCCAGGGCGAGCGCATACTGGTGGTCGCAGGACCTCGCGGACCTTAGAGCCGCAAGCGACGCAGCCCGCCGCGCCTTCACCCGGTGCCGTAGGCGACGCAGCCGGGTGCCGGGTGAAGAGGAACGGCTCCTCGCTGAGCTGCGGGCGGCGAAGGCCACCTTCAAGGTGGCCATAGCACAGGCCAAGGATACGGCGCACGCCGAATTCTTAGCCACGCTCGATGGAGACCCGTGGGGCCGCCCGTACCGAATGGTACGGGCAAAGCTGAAGGTGTCCCCCCCCACGGAGGACTTCGAGCCGGGGCTCCTCAGCGCGGTGGTTCAGGGCCTCTTCCCTACCAGCCCGCCCTTCGATCCACCGCGGATGGCGCCGCCAGAAGAGGAGCCCGCAGTCCCCGCTGACGTCCCCCCAGTGACGGGGGAGGAAATGGCGAGGGTGTTAGGCCGACTCAAAGGGTGCCGCAAGGCACCTGGGCCCGATGGCGTCCCGGGGAAGGTGCTTCCCATTGCGGCGAAGCACCTGGGGGACCGGCTCTGCGGCTTAATGGATCACTGCCTGGGCGCGGGGCAGTTTCCCCAAATTTGGAAGGAGGGCCGCCTGGTCCTCCTGCGGAAGGAGAGCAGGCCGATGGACTCTCCTTCCGGGTGGCGGCCGCTCGTCATGCTGGACGAGACCGGGAAGCTCCTCGAGAGAGTAATCGCTTCCCGGATCGCCCAACACCTGACGAGCGAAGGGCCGGATCTTGCGGGGAACCAGTTCGGGTTCCGGGTAGGGCGGTCCACGTTGGACGCCCTATCCGCCCTGAAGGAGTTCACCGAGGATGCGGCCAGGAGGGGCCAGGGGGCCGTGGCGGTATCCCTCGATATCGCCAACGCCTTCGGGTCCCTCCCCTTCGGAGTGATAGAGGAGGCACTTCGGTATCACCGGGTGCCTCTCTACCTCCGGAGGGTGGTGGGGCACTACCTGACGGGGCGGGTAGTGCTCTACACGGGGAGGGGGGGAATTCGGATGGCCCAGCCGGTGACCAGTGGCGTTCCGCAGGGGTCCGTGCTAGGGCCCCTATTATGGAACGTCGGGTACGACTGGGTCATCCGCGTGAGGGTGCTGCCTCAGATGGCGGTGTTCTGCTACGCGGATGACACCCTCATCGCCGTCCGGGGCGCCACCTTCGAAGAGGTGGCGAGGAGGGCGGAAGTGGGAGCCACCCTGGTGATCCAGCGCATAGAAGCGCTGGGTCTCAGGGTGTCCCTCCCGAAGACGGAGGCCCTCTGTTTCCGAGGGCCCCGATGGAGGCTGCCGCGCGGAGCCGCCCTGCGCGTCAGTGGGGAGACCGTCGAGGTGAAGGCCTACATCAAGTATCTGGGCCTTACCCTCGACGGCAAGTGGGAGTTCGGGGAGCACTTCCGCAGACTGGCTCCCCGACTCGTGGGCGCGGCGGGAGCTTTGGGCCGGCTCCTGCCCAATCTGGGCGGACCAAATGCCCCCTGCAGAAGGCTGTTCGCAGGAGTCATTCGCAGCATGGCCCTGTACGGGGCCCCAATATGGGCGAGTTCCCTCACTGCCACCACCAAAGCCCTTCTCAGGAAGCCCCAGAGGGTGATGGCAGTGAGGATGGCCCGGGCCTACCGGACGGTGGGCTGGGCGGCGGCTGGAGCCCTCGCAGCCTCCCCTCCGTGGGAGATCGAGGCGGTCGGGCTCGCCAAGGCCTACCGGGACAAAATGGAGCGCAGGGAGCGGGGGGACACCCTCGCTCCCCAGGAGTTGGCTCGGGCCAAAGAGGCCCAAAAGGAAGAGGTGCTGGAGCGCTGGGCGGATGAGCTTGCGCAGGCCGAATACGGCCTCCGCACGATCGCAGCCATCCGCCCGGTGCTCCAGGAATGGTGCGGGAGGGATCATGGGTCCCTCACATTCCGCCTTGTGCAGGTGCTGTCCGGGCATGGCTGTTTCGGGCGGTACCTGCACAAGGTTGCCGGAAGGGAGGAGACGGCGTCGTGCCACGAGTGCGGCGCCGCCGAGGACACAGCTCAGCACACCTTGGAGGTGTGCAGCGCATGGGCTGAGCGGCGCCGCACTCTGGCGGCGACGATTGGCGGCGACCTCTCGCTCCCCAGCGTCTTACGTGCGATGCTGGAGAGCGAGACGTCCTGGGAGGCCGTCACCTCCTTCTGCGAAGACGTGATATCGCAGAAGGAGGAGAGGGAGCGGAATCGCGAGAATGATCCCCTCGCGAACCCGCTCCGGCGCAGACGGACGGGAAGGAGGCGGCGACAGTTCGCTGCCAACCTTCCCTAGTGGTGCTAGCCGGCGGAGGATGGGGATCCCCTGTCGGCCGTAATAGCCCACACGTCTAGGGGGGGGGCCAAGTATTCCGGTCCCCCCTCTCTTGGCGCGGGAGCCCTGGCATAGGCTGGGGCGGCCAGCGGATGCTGTGGTGACTCTCAATTCTCCCATGGCATCCGCAAATGGCAAGAGAGGGAATACCGGTGGGTTTTTAGTGGGTATGCCTCCCCCCCTCCTTCCACTAGGGAAGGAGGTTACGGGGGAGGTGAGTCCCACATAACTTCCGCGCCGTCCCCACGGCGCGGTCGTATGCGTAACGCATTTTCCCACCGTAAAAAAAAAAAAAAAAAAAAAAAAAAAAAAAAAAAAAAAAAAAAAAAAAAAAAGGTTAGGTTAGGTTAGGTTAGGTTAGGTTAGGTTAGGTTAGGTTAGGTTAGGTTAGGTTAGGTTAGGTTAGGTTGGGGTGCGATGTCGGAAACCTCCTCGAGTGCCCGGGCGTTACCACTCCCTTCTATCCGAGGCGTAGGCCTCATGGGGTGGGGAAGGGTAACGCTTGGGACGGTGCACCCTGGGCAACAACGGTAAGATAATGTATTTGTACATTATCTTACCGGTGGCTAATATCCGACTGGGGTGGGGGGGGGGGTGTGTGTCAGCAATCTCCATATGTGCCTGGTTGGTACTGGATCATACCGCCTGGGCTGCACGACCGTTACGGTTCTCCCCTGTTAACCCTGGTGGTTAAGGGGGAGAAGAGTAGCGGATGGGTCCATGACCTGTGGCAATTGACTGACATACTGGGGGGTAGGGGTGGTGAGGTGAACCCGCAACTAGTTGCGGGGGATCCGAGCCAGCGGGCCCATCCGTGGGTCCGCAGTGAGGGCGGCGTCTCGCCATTGGGCGGACGCCTTTGACGGAGGCGAACCTTAGCGAAGTACCTGTCCTTTGGGCAGGGAAAGCGAGGGTGAGCCCATCGGGCGGAGGGCGTAAGCCCAGTGATGCCGGGGCGACGCAGCCCTTTTAAGGGCTGTGGTCGTCGGACGTGACGACTGACTTCTTCGACGTGACTGGGGTGGGGGGGTGTTGGTCTGGCGGGGGGAGCCCAAAGGCAGAGGGCCACCGGGTGAACCCTGCCAGCCAACGGGCCTGCGGGCCCAAGAGGGCGGTGTCGAGCCTTCGGGCTGACGCCTTTGGACGGAGGCGAGCCTGAGCGAAGTACCTGTCCTTTATGGCAGGGAAAGCGAAGGTGAGCCCATCGGGCGGAGGGCGTAAGCCCAGTGATGCCGGGGCGGCGTAGCCCTTTTAAGGGCTGTGGTCGCCGGACGTGACAACTGACTTCTTCGACGTGACTGGGGTGGGGGGGGTGTTGGTCTGGCGGGGGGAGCCCAAAGGCAGAGGGCCACCGGGTGAACTCTGCCAGCCAACGGGCCTTCGGGCCCTAAGAGGGCGGTGTCTGGCCTTGGGCCGATGCCTTTTGAGGGGGGTGAGCCCAAGCTGAGTACTTGTCCTCATTAGACAGGGAAAAGTGAGGGTGAGCCCTATCGGGCGGAGGGCGAAAGCCCAATGATGCCGGGGTGGCGCTGCCCTTTCGAGGGCGGCGGTCGCCGTTTGACGGAGGCGAACCCGAACCTAGTACCTGCTCTGCCACGGCGGACAGGGAAAGATGAGGGGGAGCCTAGCGGGCGGAAGCGACTGTGCCCTCGGTATCGCTCTGCTTTCAGAGCAGGACATGAGGGCGCGGGAGCTAATGATGCCGGGGCGGCGCAGCCCTTTTAAGGGCTGTGGTCGCCGGACGTGACGACTGACTTTCTCGACGTGACTGGGGTGGGAGGGTGGTGCCTTCGGGTGCCAGCAGCACCAGTGGGGGAGGGCGAGGACTCCCGAACCCACATTGCACGGTGTTTGCAGAGAGGGACCCCATTCCCGGGGTGGTCGGTAGGCGTTGCGGAAGACTCTCATGTTCCCGTGGCGTCTGCACTAACGACCGAAGGTGGAAACTCGTGTGGTTTTTATTCGGTAGGCCCACCTTAAAAGTGGGAGAGCCCGAAAGACCCCCCTGCTGCCTCGAGCGGGGGACATGCATAAGGTGCATTTTCCACACGTAAAAAAAAAAAAAAAAAAAAAAAAAAAAAAAAAAGGTTAGGTTAGGTTAGGTTAGGTTAGGTTAGGTTAGGTTAGGTTAGGTTAGGTTAGGTTAGGTTAGGTTAGGTTAGGTTAGGTTAGGTTAGGTTAGGTTAGGTTAGGTTAGGTTAGGTTAGGTTAGGTTAGGTTAGGTTGGGGTGCGATGTCGGAAACCTCCTCGAGTGCCCGGGCGTTACCACTCCCTTCTATCCGAGGCGTAGGCCTCATGGGGTGGGGAAGGGTAACGCCTGGGACGGTGCACCCTGGGCAACAACGGTAAGATAATGTATTCGTACATTATCTTACCGGTGGCTAATATCCGACTGGGGGGGGATATGTATATATGTATTATATGGGCCATGTATCTATGATATGTATGTATTTTGAGAGGACGGGCGTAAGGTAGCTGACGGGAAGCTGCTCTGCAACCTTGAACTGAGTAAGTAGCCCCGCCGTGCTGGTCACACGGCCTGGGCTACCGAAAGGTTTTCCGCTCTGCAACAGGCCTCGATGCGACTTACGCCCTATATAGGGAGGGATAGCATAGGAGGGACAGGCGTTCGGTTGCCAATAGTGCACGCTCTGCAACCTTGGACCTAGTAAGTAGCCCCGCCGTACTCGCCACACGGCCTGGGCTACCGAAAACTTCACCGCTCTGCAACCTGCTGAGGCGCCAAACGCCTTATGGGGAGGGTTAGCTTTTGGGGTTTCTAAGGGGTCAAGAGATGGAGGCGAGCCTAAGCCTAGTACCTGCTTTGTGGCCCGAGCAGGGAAAGGCGAGGGGGAGCCTGGTGGGCGGAAGCGACCGCGCCCTCGGTACCGCTCTGCTTCCAGAGCAGGACATGAGGGCGCGGAAGCTAACGTGAGGGCACGTAACCCCGGCTTGCCGGGAACGTGGGCATCTGCGGAAGCCACGAGGAGTAAACCTCTTTAAACAATCCTTCACCAGCGGGGGAGGCCGGGGAGTGCCGAGCCCGCATTGCACGGTGTCGACAGAGGAGCCCCATCCCGGGGCGGCCAGTGTGCGTTGCGGTGACACATTATTATGCTCCCGTGGCGTTCACAATGGCAAACGAGGGAATCCGTGTGGTTTTTAGTGGGTAGGCCCCCCTTGGGGAGAGCCCCACATACCTCCGTTTCCCCGAACGGAGACGATGCATAAGGTGCATTTTCCACACCAAAAAAAAAAAAAAAAAAAAAGGTTAGGTTAGGTTAGGTTAGGTTGGGGTGCGAAGTCGGAAACCTCCTCGAGTGCCCGGGCGTTACCACTCCCTTCTATCCGAGGCGTAGGCCTCATGGGGTGGGGAAGGGTAACGCCTGGGACGGTGCACCCTGGGCAACAACGGTAAGCTAATGTATTCGTACATTATCTTACCGGTGGCTAATATCCGACTGGGGGGGAGGGGTGGTGAGGTGAACCCGCAACTAGTTGCGGGGGATCCGAGCCAGCGGGCCCATCCGTGGGTCCGCAGTGAGGGCGGCGTCTCGCCATTGGGCGGGCGCCTTTGACGTCGGCGAACCCGAGCTGAGTACCTGCTCTGCCACGGCGGACAGGGAAAGGCGAGGGGGAGCCTGGTGGCGGAGGCGACCGTGCCCTCGATTCCGCTCTGCTTTCAGAGCGGGACATGAGGGCGCGGAAGCTAACGTGAGGGCACGTAACCCCGGCTTGCCGGGAACGTGGGCATCTGCGGAAGCCACGAGGAGTAAACCTCTTTAAACAATCCTTCACCAGCGGGGGAGGCCGGGGAGTGCCGAGCCCGCATTGCACGGTGTCGACAGAGGAGCCCCATCCCGGGGCGGCCAGTGGGCGTTGCGGTGACTCTTTGTGCTCCCGTGGCGTTCACAATGGCAAACGAGGGAATCCGTGTGGTTTTTAGTGGGTATGCCTGGTGAGAGGAGAGCCCCACATACCTCCGTTTCCCCGAACGGTGACGATGCATAAGGTGCATTTTCCACACCAAAAAAAAAAAAAAAAAAAAAAAAAAAAAAAAAAAAAAAAAAAAAAAAAAAAAAAAAAAAAAGGTTAGGTTAGGTTAGGTTAGGTTAGGTTAGGTTAGGTTGGGGTGCGATGTCGGAAACCTCCTCGAGTGCCCGGGCGTTACCACTCCCTTCTATCCGAGGCGTAGGCCTCATGGGGTGGGGAAGGGTAACGCCTGGGACGGTGCACCCTGGGCAACAACGGTAAGCTCATGATTATCACATGATCTTACCGGTGGCTAATATCCGACTGGGGGGGGGGGTCAGTAATCTCCACATGTGCCTGGGCCAAGCACTTCAGCGAGTGCATGGTCTGGACTGCACGTCCGTTACGGTTCTCCCCTGTTAACCCTGGTGGTTAAGGGGGAGAAGAGTAGCGGTTGGGCCTATGGCCTGTGGGGGTTGGCTGACATCCTGGGGGGGTGGGGGTCGGCAATTTCCACATGTGCACGGATGGTAGACGGGTAACTCTGCCATCTGGGCTGCACGACCGTTACGGTTCTCCCCTGTTAACCCTGGTGGTTAAGGGGGAGAAGAGTAGCGGTTGGGCCCATGGCCTGTGGGAGTTTGCTGACACACTGGGGGGGAGGGGGTCGGCAATTGCTACATGTGCCCGGGCGGTATTTCTGGTTATCGTCTGAGCTGCACGACCGCTACGGTTCTCCCCTGTTAACCCTGGTGGTTAAGGGGGAGAAGAGTAGCGGATGGGTCCACGACCTGTGGCAATTTGCTGACATACTGGGGGGGTAGGGGTGGTGAGGTGAACCCGTAACTTGTTGCGGGGGATCCGAGCCAGCGGGCCCATTAGTGGGTCCGCTTGTGAGGACGGCGTCCCGCCTTTGGGCGGGCGCCTTTGACGTCGGCAAACCCGAACTGAGTACCTGCTCTGCCACGGCGGACAGGGAAAGGCGAGGGGGAGCCTGGTGGGCGGAAGCGACCGTGCCCTCGGTTCCGCTCTGCTTTCAGAGCAGGACATGAGGGCGCGGAAGCTAACGTGAGGGCACGTAACCCCGGCTTGCCGGGAACGTGGGCATCTGCGGAAGCCACGAGGAGTAAACCTCTTTAAACAATCCTTCACCAGCGGGGGAGGCCGGGGAGTGCCGAGCCCGCATTGCACGGTGTCGACAGAGGAGCCCCATCCCGGGGCGGCCAGTGTGCGTTGCGGTGACTCCTTGTGCTCCCGTGGCGTTCACAATGGCAAACGAGGGAATCCGTGTGGTTTTTAGTGGGTAGGCCCATAGGGGAGAGCCCCACATACCTCCGTTTCCCCGAACGGTGACGATGCATAAGGTGCATTTTCCACACCAAAAAAAAAAAAAAAAAAAAAAAAAGGTTAGGTTAGGTTGGGGTGCGAAGTCGGAAACCTCCTCGAGTGCCCGGGCGTTACCACTCCCTTCTGTCCGAGGCGTAGGCCTCATGGGGTGGGGAAGGGTAACGCTTGGGACGGTGCACCCTGGGCAACAACGGTAAGCTAATGTATTCGTACATTATCTTACCGGTGGCTAATATCCGACTGGGGGGGAGGGGTGGTGAGGTGAACCCGCAACTAGTTGCGGGGGATCCGAGCCAGCGGGCCCATCCGTGGGTCCGCAGTGAGGGCGGCGTCTCGCCATTGGGCGGGCGCCTTTGACGTCGGCGAACCCGAGCTGAGTACCTGCTCTGCCACGGCGGACAGGGAAAGGCGAGGGGGAGCCTGGTGGCGGAGGCGACCGTGCCCTCGATTCCGCTCTGCTTTCAGAGCGGGACATGAGGGCGCGGAAGCTAACGTGAGGGCACGTAACCCCGGCTTGCCGGGAACGTGGGCATCTGCGGAAGCCACGAGGAGTAAACCTCTTTAAACAATCCTTCACCAGCGGGGGAGGCCGGGGAGTGCCGAGCCCGCATTGCACGGTGTCGACAGAGGAGCCCCATCCCGGGGCGGCCAGTGGGCGTTGCGGTGACTCCTTATGCTCCCGTGGCGTTCACAATGGCAAACGAGGGAATCCGTGTGGTTTTTAGTGGGTATGCCTGTTGAGAGGAGAGCCCCACATACCTCCGTTTCCCCGAACGGTGACGATGCATAAGGTGCATTTTCCACACCAAAAAAAAAAAAAAAAAAAAAAAAAAAAAAAAGGTTAGGTTAGGTTAGGTTGGGGTGCGATGTCGGAAACCTCCTCGAGTGCCTGGGCGTTACCACTCCCTTCTGTCCGAGGCGGCGAGGCCTCATGGGGTGGGGAAGGGTAACGCCTGGGACGGTGCACCCTGGGCAACAACGGTAAGCTAATGTATTTGTACATTATCTTACCGGTGGCTAATATCCGACTTGGGGGGGGGGGGGGGGGTGTGTCAGCAATCTCCATATGTGCCTGGTCGGTATTGGATCATACCGCCTGGGCTGCACGACCGTTACGGTTCTCCCCTGTTAACCCTGGTGGTTAAGGGGGAGAAGAGTAGCGGATGGGTCCATGACCTGTGGCAATTGACTGACATACTGGGGGGAAGGGGTGGTGAGGTGAACCCTCAACTAGTTGCGGGGGATCCGAGCCAGCGGGCCCATCCGTGGGTCCGCAGTGAGGGCGGCGTCTCGCCCTTGGGCGGACGCCTTTGACGGAGGCGAACCTTAGCGAAGTACCTGTCCTTTGGGCAGGGAAAGCGAGGGTGAGCCCATCGGGCGGAGGGCGTAAGCCCAGTGATGCCGGGGCGACGTAGCCCTTTTAAGGGCTGTGGTCGCCGGACGTGACGACTGACTTCTTCGACGTGACTGGGGTGGGGGGGTGTTGGTCTGGCGGGGGGAGCCCAAAGGCAGAGGGCCACCGGGTGAACCCTGCCAGCCAACGGGCCTGCGGGCCCAAGAGGGCGGCGTCGAGCCTTCGGGCCGACGCCTTTTGACGGAGGCGAGCCTGAGCGAAGTACCTGTCCTTTGGGCAGGGAAAGCGAGGGTGAGCCCATCGGGCGGAGGGCGTAAGCCCAGTGATGCCGGGGCGACGCAGCCCTTTCAAGGGCTGTGGTCGCCGGACGTGACGACTGACTTCTTCGACGTGACTGGGGTGGGGGGGTGTTGGTCTGGCGGGGGGAGCCCAAAGGCAGAGGGCCACCGGGTGAACCCTGCCAGCCAACGGGCCTGCGGGCCCAAGAGGGCGGCGTCGAGCCTTCGGGCCGACGCCTTTTGACGGAGGCGAGCCTGAGCGAAGTACCTGTCCTTTGGGCAGGGAAAGCGAGGGTGAGCCCATCGGGCGGAGGGCGTAAGCCCAGTGATGCCGGGGCGACGCAGCCCTTTTAAGGGCTGTGGTCGCCGGACGTGACGACTGACTTCTTCGACGTGACTGGGGTGGGGGGTGTTGGTCTGGCGGGGGGAGCCCAAAGGCAGAGGGCCACCGGGTGAACCCTGCCAGCCAACGGGCCTGCGGGCCCAAGAGGGCGGCGTCGAGCCTTCGGGCCGACGCCTTTTGACGGAGGCGAGCCTGAGCGAAGTACCTGTCCTTTGGGCAGGGAAAGCGAGGGTGAGCCCATCGGGCGGAGGGCGTAAGCCCAGTGATGCCGGGGCGACGCAGCCCTTTTAAGGGCTGTGGTCGCCGGACGTGACGACTGACTTCTTCGACGTGACTGGGGTGGGGGGGTGTTGGTCTGGCGGGGGGAGCCCAAAGGCAGAGGGCCACCGGGTGAACCCTGCCAGCCAACGGGCCTGCGGGCCCAAGAGGGCGGCGTCGAGCCTTCGGGCCGACGCCTTTTGACGGAGGCGAGCCTGAGCGAAGTACCTGTCCTTTGGGCAGGGAAAGCGAGGGTGAGCCCATCGGGCGGAGGGCGTAAGCCCAGTGATGCCGAGGCGACGCAGCCCTTTTAAGGGCTGTGGTCGCCGGACGTGACGACTGACTTCTTCGACGTGACTGGGGTGGGGGGTGTTGGTCTGGCGGGGGGAGCCCAAAGGCAGAGGGCCACCGGGTGAACCCTGCCAGCCAACGGGCCTGCGGGCCCAAGAGGGCGGCGTCGAGCCTTCGGGCCGACGCCTTTTTGACGGAGGCGAACCCGAACTTAGTACCTGCTCTGCCACGGCGGACAGGGAAAGGCGAGGGGGAGCCTGGTGGCGGAGGCGACCGTGCCCTCGATTCCGCTCTGCTTTCAGTGCGGGACATGAGGGCGCGGAAGCTAACGTGTGGGCACGTAACCCCGGCTTGCCGGAAACGTGGGCATCTGCGGAAGCCACGAGGAGTAAACCTCTTTAAACAATCCTTCACCAGCGGGGAAGGCCGGGGAGTGCCGAGCCCGCATTGCACGGTGTCGACAGAGGAGCCCCATCCCGGGGCGGCCAGTGGGCGTTGCGGTGACTCCTTATGCTCCCGTGGCGTTCACAATGGCAAACGAGGGAATCCGTGTGGTTTTTAGTGGGTATGCCTGGTGAGAGGAGAGCCCCACATACCTCCGTTTCCCCGAACGGTGACGATGCATAAGGTGCATTTTCCACACCAAAAAAAAAAAAAAAAAAAAAAAAAAAAAAAAAAAAAAAAAAAAAAAGGTTAGGTTAGGTTAGGTTAGGTTAGGTTAGGTTAGGTTAGGTTAGGTTAGGTTAGGTTAGGTTAGGTTAGGTTAGGTTGGGGTGCGAAGTCGGAAACCTCCTCGAGTGCCCGGGCGTTACCACTCCCTTCTATCCGAGGCGTAGGCCTCATGGGGTGGGGAAGGGTAACGCCTGGGACGGTGCACCCTGGGCAACAACGGTAAGCTAATGTATTCGTACATTATCTTACCGGTGGCTAATATCCGACTGGGGGGGAGGGGTGGTGAGGTGAACCCGCAACTAGTTGCGGGGGATCCGAGCCAGCGGGCCCATCCGTGGGTCCGCAGTGAGGGCGGCGTCTCGCCATTGGGCGGGCGCCTTTGACGTCGGCGAACCCGAGCTGAGTACCTGCTCTGCCACGGCGGACAGGGAAAGGCGAGGGGGAGCCTGGTGGCGGAGGCGACCGTGCCCTCGATTCCGCTCTGCTTTCAGAGCGGGACATGAGGGCGCGGAAGCTAACGTGAGGGCACGTAACCCCGGCTTGCCGGGAACGTGGGCATCTGCGGAAGCCACGAGGAGTAAACCTCTTTAAACAATCCTTCACCAGCGGGGGAGGCCGGGGAGTGCCGAGCCCGCATTGCACGGTGTCGACAGAGGAGCCCCATCCCGGGGCGGCCAGTGGGCGTTGCGGTGACTCTTTGTGCTCCCGTGGCGTTCACAATGGCAAACGAGGGAATCCGTGTGGTTTTTAGTGGGTATGCCTGGTGAGAGGAGAGCCCCACATACCTCCGTTTCCCCGAACGGTGACGATGCATAAGGTGCATTTTCCACACCAAAAAAAAAAAAAAAAAAAAAGGTTAGGTTAGGTTAGGTTAGGTTAGGTTAGGTTAAGGCAAAAAATCTTCCTTACTAAGGCAAAAAATCTTCCTTACTAAGGCAAAAAATCTTCCTTACTAAGGCAAAAAATCTTCCTTACTAAGGCAAAAAATCTTCCTTACTAAGGCAAAAAATCTTCCTTACTAAGGCAAAAAATCTTCCTTACTAAGGCAAAAAATCTTCCTTACTAAGGCAAAAAATCTTCCTTACTAAGGCAAAAAATCTTCCTTACTAAGGCAAAAAATCTTCCTTACTAAGGCAAAAAATCTTCCTTACTAAGGCAAAAAATCTTCCTTACTAAGGCAAAAAATCTTCCTTACTAAGGCAAAAAATCTTCCTTACTAAGGCAAAAAATCTTCCTTACTAAGGCAAAAAATCTTCCTTACTAAGGCAAAAAATCTTCCTTACTAAGGCAAAAAATCTTCCTTACTAAGGCAAAAAATCTTCCTTACTAAGGCAAAAAATCTTCCTTACTAAGGCAAAAAATCTTCCTTACTAAGGCAAAAAATCTTCCTTACTAAGGCAAAAAATCTTCCTTACTAAGGCAAAAAATCTTCCTTACTAAGGCAAAAAATCTTCCTTACTTGTGGGTTAATTGACGGATTTGAGCGAATTTTTGAGTATAGGCGTAAACTGACCTCGGCTAACGTTTCCCTGACTTGATTCTTCTCTCACCTGTTGACTTGGCTTAATATTTCGGATTTCGATTTTTCATTTTGTTTGGATTTTACGTAAAATTGGTAAAAAGTCGTAACTTTGCGCGATCACAGCAGCCATACCCGTTGAGCTACCCCGACCAAATTTTGGTTGTGGGTAGAATTCGGGTGGCTCTAGTGCGCTGCACCGTTAGAATTGTTGCCAATTAAGCGGTTTTCTTAATATTGCTGTTCGAAATTTTCAGGCGCCTGATAGAATATTTTATTCGGCGCCTAAAAAATTTTTTAACGAGCAACGGATATTTTTAGTTATAACTCGGAAACGGTTACAGCTAAAAATCTTTGGTTTGTAGGTTAAAATAGGACATCTAATTCGCCCTATTTTTGGCTTGACTTTCAAAAATCTACCTCCCATAGTTTAGGAGATACGATTTTTGCAAAAAATTCGGGTGATTACACAGGACGTCAACATTGTTTTGATCTCATATTTTCGTCCTACTTTTTTGAAACCTATCACCGGCAGTGGAAACTTTACCTCTCGGACTAAAAATCTGTTTTTGGTGTCCAAGGATAGAGCTCGTCAAGCTCCTTCTTTTGACACCAACAACGGGTAGGTGGCACTTTCCATTGCTCGGCAAATAATTTTTAAGAGGATCCCCATACAAATTTATGGTAACTTTGGAAAAATTGGAGGTTTTTCGGCCCTATAAACCTTATCTCTAGAGCTAAAAATCTGCTCTAAGTTTCAAAAAATAGAGCTCAATGAGTGCTAAATAGTGGCACTTAAAGCGGGACCTAATCGCCAAAGGGCGATTTTTAAAGGGTTAAAAACCTTTAAATATGGGTGATCGCAGCCCAAATGTGGACCCAAAGGGGGAGGCCATGGAAATGGTCTCCAAACCCAACAAGAGGGCCATTGAAGAGGAGGAAAACATAGGGGAGGGCAAGCCCTGCCCTAAAATAAGTTCCGCAGCAAGAGGGCGTGCTGCTGCTGCGGTAGGGGCATATGCCGGCTTGGCTGCTGCCAAAGCAAAACTGGCCTCGGCGGACGACGATGATTTTGCACCTGAAGCGGAGAAAAACAAGGCTTACCGTTTGGAGTTTCCTCTCCTGCGCCCTTGTACTCGCTCCCGCTCTCAGGGAAGTCAGAGAGAGCCCAAAGATCGGCGTTCACCTACTAAAGATAGGAGCCCCATTAGAACGGTAATCGCTTCCGACGGTAACGCGGTAACGGCAGTGGACGTCTCGGACGACGAGGGCGAGGTGGACAGTCCGAACTACCAACCGGACCGGTCTGCCGATAACAGGCCGGTAACTGCCAGCGCGGCGACTCCGGCCGCATGTGACGGGCAGCTGACGGCCGACGAGGTCGGAGTAGTGGAGAGCGCGCGGAAAGCGGCCCGTGTGGTCCTGGCTGAGGCTGCCAAGTCCAGCAACCTCAATGGGGTTGTCAAGGGGAAAATCAACTCCTCTTGCCGCGAGATCCTTGAAGCCATGGACTTCATAGAAAACCGTCGAGAGAGCGACGAAATCCGCAGGCTCAAGGCCGACAACAAGCGGATGCGGGAGCAACTCGCTCTCTTGACGGTTGAGACGAAGGCGCTGCGCACGGCCTTCGCAGAGCGAGCCCCCGAGGCCCCCCGGCGAATCACGATGCAGGGTCTCCCTGAGGGCCTGCAGGAGTGCCTGGAGCTCCACAGCCGGGAGCTCTTTAAGAGCCTGGGCAATATGCTCAACGTTAGACTGGAGGCCCTGGAAAAGCGCCTCCCCCCGGAGCCTATCATGCGGCCACCGCTGGCTGCTGACAGGGCAACCAGGCCTCTGGCGGCCGCCCCTCAGCAAGGGCGCAATAAAGGGAGGGCTGGCAAACGTTCCACCAGCCAGCCCGAGCTTGCACAAGAGCGAGCTAAAACAGAGAGGGAAGAGCGGACAGAGCGGCCACAAAGGCAGCCGCAAGCACCGCCGAGGGCGCAGGCTGGTGCCAGGCCTAAAGGCAAGCAAGAGGAGCCCAAGTCACAACCAGCGGTGCTTACTGAGTCGTGGACGGAGGTGGTCAGGAGGGGGGCAAAGGGCAGGAAACCCGCCCAACCGCAACCCCAAGCCCAAGCCGCCAAGCCAAAAAAGGCTTCCCCGGCCAAAGCGCTACCGACCCCCAAGAGTTCAGCGGTCGTGGTGACCCTGAAGCCGGAGGCCAACGTGTCCTACTTGGCCGCATTGCAGAAGGTCACCACATCGCTCAAACTGGCGGACGTGGGGATCGAGAGCGTGAGGGTCCGGAAGTCGGCCACCGGGGCCCGACTCATTGAGGTTCCGGGGGCCAGCAGCGGCCGGCTCGCTGACGACCTGGCCCATAAAATTAAGGGCCTTATAGGGGATGTGGCCACTGTCCATCGGCCAGTTAAGACGGCGGATCTCCGGGTTACCGGCTTTGACGAGTCGGTAACGCCGGAGGACGTCAGGACGGCAGTGGTCCTCAAGGGTGGCTGCGCTGTTGAGCAGGTAAAAGTGAGCCCAATAAGGCTGCTTAACAACGGCACAGGGACAGCGCTGGTGCGATGCCCGGTGACTGCCGCCAATGCCCTCATTAAGGCGGGCAGATTACTGATGGGTTGGTCGGCCGCACAGGTCAAGGCACTGGAGCCCCAACCTATGCGGTGCTACCGGTGCCTGGGGACAGGGCACACCAGGGCACTGTGTCCTTCTCCGGTGGACAGGGGGGACCAGTGCTTCCGCTGCTCCAGGCTGGGGCACAAAGCCGTCGAATGCGAGGCGGACCCCTTCTGCGGTGTGTGCCACGCCGCAAAGCGCCCAGCGGGGCACGTGATGGGGGGGAGGGCGTGCACGCCCCCCCAGACAAAGGGCCGTAACGACCCACAGAGGGCACCTGTGAGTCAGGCGACCGCCCAAGGGCAACCAGAGGGACGAAATATGGATCTCTAAATGTCAGCACACCGACATTTAGAGATCCTACAGTGCAACCTCAACCACTCCGCCCGCGCCCAAGACCTGCTTATGCAGGTCATGGCGGAGTGGGGGTTGGCCCTTGTCGTGGTCGCCGAGCCGTACCTCATCCCCCCCCAGCTAAACTGGGCCGGGGCGACAGACGGCGGGGTTGCGGTCGTTGTGCCGGCTGCGGGGGACTTTCCTCCCCTCACGAAGTCGGAGGACGGCCCAGGATATGTGGCCGTCAAATGGGGGAGAACCGTGATCATAGCGGTTTACTTCTCCCCCAACCGGCCGCTCTCCGACTTCGAGAGCTATTTAGAGGGGTTGGGAAGAGTCGCCGGGAGGTGTGCCCCGGCGCAAATAATGGTGATGGGGGACCTCAACGCAAAGAGCGCGGCGTGGGGCTCCCCAATCACCGACCCCAAAGGAGCAGCACTCCGGGACTGGGCCACAGCCACTGGCCTCCAAGTGGTGAACCAAGGTGTCGCCAACACGTGCGTGCGCAGGCAGGGGGGCTCCATCGTGGACGTTACGTTTGCGACCCCTGCCCTAGCCGCACGTGTCACGGATTGGAGGGTCCTGGAGGAGGTGGAAACCCTCTCCGACCACCTCTACATCCGGATGGGGGTGTCCACCTCACCACCTGTGTCGCAGCCTCCCAGGCGGAGAGGTGCCGGCCTGAGATTCCCGCGGTGGGCCATCACCCACTTCGACCCGGCTGCGGCGGAAGAAGCCGCCATCATCGAAGCGTGGTGCGACCCTCCACCGGCAACAGCGGGAGCCGAAGTAAAGGCGGCACGATTCCGCGAGTCGTTGACTGCGGTGTGCGACGCGGCTATGCCCCGGGTGAGGAAGTTTCCTGCGAGGCAGAGCGTGTACTGGTGGTCGGAGGAGATTGCGGCTCTCCGGCTCACCAGCAACAGTGCACGCCGTGCTTACACGCGTTGCAGGCGTAGGCGGTCGCACACCGCAGAAGAGGAGGAGCTCGCTCATAGAGCCCTAAAGGAGGCCAAAGAGGCCCTCCAACTGGCCATCGTCAGGGCAAAGGATGCGGCACACGAGGAGTTCCTGGCGACCCTCAACAGGGATCCGTGGGGGAGACCATATAAAATGGTCAGAAATAAAATCAAGCGCGCCCCCCCCATGGATTCCATGGAGCCGGAACTCCTAGACAGAGTGGTGGAGGCCCTATTCCCGCCGGCGCCAGTTTTTGAACCCCCGAGGATGTCGGCCCCCTCGGAGGACCAAAATGAGCCCAATGACCTTGTCCCCGGCATAACCGAGGACGAGATGGTGGCCATGGTGGACCGCATACGGCGCAACAAGAAGGCCCCGGGCCCGGATGGCGTCCCGGCAAGGGTGATCCCGCTAGCCCTGGAGCACCTGGGGGAGCGTCTCAAGGACCTCCTCGATGAGTGCCTTGAGACAGGATGCTTCCCCAGGGTGTGGAAGGAGGGACGCCTTTGCCTGTTGCGCAAGGAGGGCCGCCCGGCAGACTCCCCTTCTGGCCACCGGCCTTTGGTGTTGCTGGATGTTTCCGGGAAGATGTTTGAGAGGGTGATATCTTCCCGGATCATCCGGCACCTACACGACGTGGGCCCCAATATATCGGAGCGTCAGTTTGGGTTCCGGGCCGGAAGGGGCACCCTAGACGCGATCCAGGCCCTCAAGGACTTCAATGACCTTGCGGCCGGCAGAGGGGAGGGTGTAGTAGCGGTGTCCCTGGACATAGCGAACGCGTTCGGCACTCTCCCCTACACCGTCATCAAGGAGGCTCTGCGGTATCACCAGATACCGCAGTATCTGCAGAGGATCGTAGGGCACTACCTTGAGGAAAGGGTAGTGCTCTACGATCGCGAGGGGCAGCACATGGCCAGGCCCATGTGTTGCGGGGTGCCGCAGGGGTCAGTGTTGGGGCCCCTCTTGTGGAACCTCGGCTTCGACTGGGCCATAAGAGGGGTTCAGCTCCCCCGCATGGCCACCATCTGCTATGCCGACGACACGCTGGTGGTTGTGCGGGGAAGCGAACTGAGGGAGGCCCTTCGCAGGGCAGAGGTTGCGGCCGAATTGGTGGTCGACCGCATCCGCATGCTGGGGCTGGAGGTGGCGGTATCGAAGACGGAGGCGATGGTCTTCGGAGGGCGTGGATGGCGAGTGCCGACGAGTACCGCGATTTTAATTGGGGGGGAACCTGTCCGGGTCAAGGCCAATATTAAGTATCTTGGCCTTGTCCTGGACAGAAAGTGGGATTTCGGGGAGCATTTCACCCGACTTGCTCCCCGGCTGGCGGGTGCCGCGTCGGCGCTCGGCAAACTATTGCCCAACGTGGGGGGCCCCAGAGGCGCAGTGCGGCGCCTTTTTGCCGGCGTCGTGCGGAGCATGGCGCTCTACGGCGCACCGATATGGGCGAGCCGGCTGACGGAGCGCAACAAGGCCCTGCTCCGTCGGCCGCAGAGGGTATGCGCCCTGAGGATGATCAGAGCCTACGTCACCGTGGCGCACATGGCGGCCTGCGCCCTCGCCGGAACACCGCCTTGGGATATAGACGCCCAGACGGTGTCCGAAACGTACTGGACCCGAAGGGAGGCCCAGCTAAGAGGGGACACGCCGGCTCCCCGAGAGCTAGCCTATGCTCGCCGGATGGTGGAACGTCGCATGAGGGATCGCTGGAAGAGCGACCTGGAGGACAGCCGCTATGGAACGCGCACCATAGCCGCACTCCTCCCGTCGCTCGACCAGTGGATCGAGAGGGCGTTCGGCGCTCTTACGTTTCGGATGGTGCAGGTAATGACCGGACATGGTTGTTTCGGTCATTATCTGCACCGCATCGGAAGGGAGTCCTCTGCGACGTGCCACCATTGTGGCGACGACGACGACACCGCCCAGCACACACTGGAGGTGTGCAGTGGCTGGGACCCGGAGCGCCAAGCGCTCGTGGCGGCAATAGGCAGGAGCGATCTCTCGCTCTCCAGCGTCGTTTCGGCCATGCTGGAGAGCGAGGAGGCCTGGCAGGCGGTCGCCTCCTTTTGCGAGATGGTAATCTCGCAAAAGGAGGCCGCGGAGCGGGAGCGCGAGGACGATGCCCTCGCGCCCCAGTTCCGGCGCAGACGGAGGGGGGTAAGGCGGAGGCGTTTTGCCGCCCGTCATATCCCCCAGTAGGACCAGCGGGCGAGGGACGGGGACCCCTTGCCCGCACTGCACGGTCCTACATGTCTGGGGGAGGGGTTGAAACGCTGCAACTCCTCCCTCCTTTGGCGCGGGTAGCCCTGGCGTAAGCTAGGGCGGCCGGGAGGCGTCGTTTTGGTGAAATCCTAGGGATCCCACGACGCCTACCAACCTCGGCAAGAGGGTCAGCGTCGGAGTGGTTTTAGTGGGTATGCTCTCCTGTCCCCTTCTCATTAGGAGAAGAGGACCGGAGAGAGAGCCCCACATAACCTAAACCGGGTCTCCCCGGGCCCGGGGGTACACGTAATGTGTTTCCACTCCGTAAACAAAAAAAAAAAAAAAAAAAAAAAAAAAAAAAGGTTAGGTTAGGTTAGGTTAGGTTAGGTTAGGTTAGGTTAGGTTAGGTTAGGTTAGGTTAGGTTAGGTTAGGTTAGGTTAGGTTAGGTTAGGTTAGGTTAGGTTAGGTTAGGTTAGGTTAGGTTAGGTTAGGTTAGGTTGGGGTGCGAAGTCGGAAACCTCCTCGAGTGCCCGGGCGTTACCACTCCCTTCTATCCGAGGCGTAGGCCTCATGGGGTGGGGAAGGGTAACGCCTGGGACGGTGCACCCTGGGCAACAACGGTAAGCTAATGTATTCGTACATTATCTTACCGGTGGCTAATATCCGACTGGGGGGGAGGGGTGGTGAGGTGAACCCGCAACTAGTTGCGGGGGATCCGAGCCAGCGGGCCCATCCGTGGGTCCGCAGTGAGGGCGGCGTCTCGCCATTGGGCGGGCGCCTTTGACGTCGGCGAACCCGAGCTGAGTACCTGCTCTGCCACGGCGGACAGGGAAAGGCGAGGGGGAGCCTGGTGGCGGAGGCGACCGTGCCCTCGATTCCGCTCTGCTTTCAGAGCGGGACATGAGGGCGCGGAAGCTAACGTGAGGGCACGTAACCCCGGCTTGCCGGGAACGTGGGCATCTGCGGAAGCCACGAGGAGTAAACCTCTTTAAACAATCCTTCACCAGCGGGGGAGGCCGGGGAGTGCCGAGCCCGCATTGCACGGTGTCGACAGAGGAGCCCCATCCCGGGGCGGCCAGTGGGCGTTGCGGTGACTCTTTGTGCTCCCGTGGCGTTCACAATGGCAAACGAGGGAATCCGTGTGGTTTTTAGTGGGTATGCCTGGTGAGAGGAGAGCCCCACATACCTCCGTTTCCCCGAACGGTGACGATGCATAAGGTGCATTTTCCACACCAAAAAAAAAAAAAAAAAAAAAAGGTTAGGTTAGGTTAGGTTAGGTTAGGTTAGGTTAGGTTAGGTTGGGGTGCGAAGTCGGAAACCTCCTCGAGTGCCCGGGCGTTACCACTCCCTTCTATCCGAGGCGTAGGCCTCATGGGGTGGGGAAGGGTAACGCTTGGGACGGTGCACCCTGGGCAACAACGGTAAGCTAATGTATTCGTACATTAGCTTACCGGTGGCTAATATCCGACTGGGGGGGGGGGGGGTGTCAGCAGCAATCTCCACATGTGCCCGGAACATGCATTAATCTCTGCATGGTCTGGACTGCACGACCGTTACGGTTCTCCCCTATTAACCCTTGTGGTTAAGGGGGAGAAGAGTAGCGGTTGGGCCCATGGCCTGTGGGGTTGACTGGCTGACTGGGGGGGGGGGGGTCGGCAATCTCCACATGTGCCCGGGCGGTCGGAATAACTGACTGCCGTCTGGGCTGCACGACCGCTACGGTTCTCCTCTGTTAACCCTGGTGGTTAAGGGGGAGAAGAGTAGTGGTTGGGCCCATGGCCTGTGGTGGTCTGCCGACACACTGGGGGGGAGGGGGTCGGCAATTTCCACATGTGCTCGGCGGTGATAAACGTCTGGGCTGCACGACCGTTACGGTTCTCCTCTGTTAACCCTGGTGGTTAAGGGGGAGAAGAGTAGCGGATGGGTCCATGACCTGTGGCAATTGACCGACGTACTGGGGGGGAAGGGGTAGCGGGCCCACTTGTGGGTCCGCATCGTGAGGACAGCGTCTCGCCCTCGGGCGGACGCCTTTTGATGGAGGCGAACCCAAACCAAGTACCTGCTCTGCCACGGCGGACAGGGAAAGGCGAGGGGGAGCCTGGTGGCGGAGGCGACCGTGCCCTCGATTCCGCTCTGCTTTCAGAGCGGGACACGAGGGCGCGGAAGCTAACGTGAGGGCACGTAACCCCGGCTTGCCGGGAACGTGGGCATCTGCGGAAGCCACGAGGAGTAAACCTCTTTAAACAATCCTTCACCAGCGGGGGAGGCCGGGGAGTGCCGAGCCCGCATTGCACGGTGTCGACAGAGGAGCCCCATCCCGGGGCGGCCAGTGGGCGTTGCGGTGACTCTTTGTGCTCCCGTGGCGTTCACAATGGCAAACGAGGGAATCCGTGTGGTTTTTAGTGGGTATGCCTGGTGAGAGGAGAGCCCCACATACCTCCGTTTCCCCGAACGGTGACGATGCATAAGGTGCATTTTCCACACCAAAAAAAAAAAAAAAAAAAAAAAAAGGTTAGGTTAGGTTAGGTTAGGTTAGGTTGCAACAAGAAGGCCCCGGGGCAACAAGAAGGCCCCGGGGCAACAAGAAGGCCCCGGGGCAACAAGAAGGCCCCGGGGCAACAAGAAGGCCCCGGGGCAACAAGAAGGCCCCGGGGCAACAAGAAGGCCCCGGGGCAACAAGAAGGCCCCGGGGCAACAAGAAGGCCCCGGGGCAACAAGAAGGCCCCGGCGCAACAAGAAGGCCCCGGGCCCGGATGGCGTCCCGGCAAGGGTGATCCCGCTAGCCCTGGAGCACCTGGGGGAGCGTCTCAAGGACCTCCTCGATGAGTGCCTTGAGACAGGATGCTTCCCCAGGGTGTGGAAGGAGGGACGCCTTTGCCTGTTGCGCAAGGAGGGCCGCCCGGCAGACTCCCCTTCTGGCCACCGGCCTTTGGTGTTGCTGGATGTTTCCGGGAAGATGTTTGAGAGGGTGATATCTTCCCGGATCATCCGGCACCTACACGACGTGGGCCCCAATATATCGGAGCGTCAGTTTGGGTTCCGGGCCGGAAGGGGCACCCTAGACGCGATCCAGGCCCTCAAGGACTTCAATGACCTTGCGGCCGGCAGAGGGGAGGGTGTAGTAGCGGTGTCCCTGGACATAGCGAACGCATTCGGCACTCTCCCCTACACCGTCATCAAGGAGGCTCTGCGGTATCACCAGATACCGCAGTATCTGCAGAGGATCGTGGGGCACTACCTTGAGGAAAGGGTAGTGCTCTACGATCGCGAGGGGCAGCACATGGCCAGGCCCATGTGTTGCGGGGTGCCGCAGGGGTCAGTGTTGGGGCCCCTCTTGTGGAACCTCGGCTTCGACTGGGCCATAAGAGGGGTTCAGCTCCCCCGCATGGCCACCATCTGCTATGCCGACGACACGCTGGTGGTTGTGCGGGGAAGCGAACTGCGGGAGGCCCTTCGCAGGGCAGAGGTTGCGGCCGAATTGGTGGTCGACCGCATCCGCATGCTGGGGCTGGAGGTGGCGGTATCGAAGACGGAGGCGATGGTCTTCGGAGGGCGTGGCTGGCGAGTGCCGACAAGTACCGCAATTTCAATTGGGGGGGAATCTGTCCGGGTCAAGGCCAATATTAAGTATCTTGGCCTTGTCCTGGACAGAAAGTGGGATTTCGGGGAGCATTTCACCCGACTTGCTCCCCGGCTGGCGGGTGCCGCGTCGGCGCTCGGCAAACTATTGCCCAACGTAGGAGGCCCCAGAGGCGCTGTGCGGCGCCTTTTTGCCGGCGTCGTGCGGAGCATGGCGCTCTATGGCGCACCGATATGGGCGAGCCGGCTGACGGAGCGCAACAAAGCCCTGCTCCGTCGGCCGCAGAGGGTATGCGCCCTAAGATTGATCAGGGCCTACGTCACCGTGGCGCACATGGCGGCCTGCGCCCTCGCCGGGACACCGCCTTGGGACATAGACGCCCAGACGGTGTCCGAAACGTACTGGACCCGAAGGGAGGCCCAGCTAAGAGGGGAAACGCCGGCTCCCCGAGAGCTAGCCTATGCTCGCCGGATGGTGGAGCGTCGCATGAGGGATCGCTGGAAGAGCGACCTGGAGGACAGCCGCTATGGAACGCGCACCATAGCCGCACTCCTCCCGTCGCTCGACCAGTGGATCGAGAGGGCGTTCGGCGCCCTTACGTTTCGGATGGTGCAGGTAATGACCGGACATGGTTGTTTCGGTCATTATCTGCACCGCATCGGAAGGGAGTCCTCTGCGACGTGCCACCATTGTGGCGACGACGACGACACCGCCCAGCACACACTGGAGGTGTGCAGTGGCTGGGACCCGGAGCGCCAAGCGCTCGTGGCGGCAATAGGCAGGAGCGATCTCTCGCTCTCCAGCGTCGTTTCGGCCATGCTGGAGAGCGAGGAGGCCTGGCAGGCGGTCGCCTCCTTTTGCGAGATGGTAATCTCGCAAAAGGAGGCCGCGGAGCGGGAGCGCGAGGACGATGCCCTCGCGCCCCAGTTCCGGCGCAGACGGAGGGGGGTAAGGCGGAGGCGTTTTGCCGCCCGTCATATCCCCCAGTAGGACCAGCGGGCGAGGGACGGGGACCCCTTGCCCGCATTGCACGGTCCTACATGTCTGGGGGAGGGGTTGAAACGCTGCAACTCCTCCCTCCTTTGGCGCGGGTAGCCCTGGCGTAAGCTAGGGCGGCCGGGAGGCGTCGTTTTGGTGAAATCCTAGGGATCCCACGACGCCTACCAACCTCGGCAAGAGGGTCAGCGTCGGAGTGGTTTTAGTGGGTATGCTCTCCTGTCCCCTTCTCATTAGGAGAAGAGGACCGGAGAGAGAGCCCCACATAACCTAAACCGGGTCTCCCCGGGCCCGGGGGTACACGTAATGTGTTTCCACTCCGTGAACAAAAAAAAAAAAAAAAAAAAAAAAAAAAAAAAAAAAAAAAAAAAAAAGGTTAGGTTAGGTTAGGTTAGGTTAGGTTAGGTTAGGTTAGGTTAGGTTAGGTTAGGTTAGGTTGGGGTGCGATGTCGGAAACCTCCTCGAGTACCCGGGCGTTACCACTCCCTTCTATCCGAGGCGTAGGCCTCATGGGGTGGGGAAGGGTAACGCCTGGGACGGTGCACCCTGGGCAACAACGGTAAGCTAATGTATTCGTACATTATCTTACCGGTGGCTAATATCCGACTTGGGGGGGAGGGGGTTCGGTAAGCAATCTTCACATGTGCCTGCACCAAGCTACCGCTAAGGCATGGTTCAGGCTGCACAACCGTTACGGTTCTCCCCTGTTAACCCTGGTGGTTAAGGGGGAGAAGAGTAGCGGATGGGCCCATGGCCTGTGGGGGTTGACTGACTGACTGGGGGGGGGGGGGGTTTCGGCAATCTCCACATGTGCCCGGGCCATCATGCCAACGACTGCATGGTCTGGGCTGCACGACCGCTACGGTTCTCCTCTGTTAACCCTGGTGGTTAAGGGGGAGAAGAGTAGCGGTTGGGCCCATGGCCTGTGGGGGTTTGCCGACACACCGGGGGGGAGGGGTAGCGGGCCCATTTATGGGTCCGCTTGTGAGGACGGCGTCCCGCCCTTGGGCGGGCGCCTTTGACGTCGGTGAACCCGAACTAAGTACCTGCTCTGTTGGTCGGACAGGGAAAGGCGAGGGGGAGCCTGGTGGGCGGAAGCGACCGTGCCCTCGGTTCCGCTCTGCTTTCAGAGCAGGACATGAGGGCGCGGAAGCTAACGTGAGGGCACGTAACCCCGGCTTGCCGGGAACGTGGGCATCTGCGGAAGCCACGAGGAGTAAACCTCTTTAAACAATCCTTCACCAGCGGGGGAGGCCGGGGAGTGCCGAGCCCGCATTGCACGGTGTCGACAGAGGAGCCCCATCCCGGGGCGGCCAGTGGGCGTTGCGGTGACACATTTTGCTCCCGTGGCGTTCACAATGGCAAACGAGGGAATCCGTGTGGTTTTTAGTGGGTAGGCCCGTAGGGGAGAGCCCCACATACCTCCGTTTCCCCGAACGGAGACGATGCATAAGGTGCATTTTCCACACCAAAAAAAAAAAAAAAAAAAAAAAAGGTTAGGTTAGGTTAGGTTAGGTTAGGTTAGGTTGGGGTGCGAAGTCGGAAACCTCCTCGAGTGCCCGGGCGTTACCACTCCCTTCTATCCGAGGCGTAGGCCTCATGGGGTGGGGAAGGGTAACGCTTGGGACGGTGCACCCTGGGCAACAACGGTAAGCTAATGTATTCGTACATTAGCTTACCGGTGGCTAATATCCGACTGGGGGGGGGGGTGTCAGCAGCAATCTCCACATGTGCCCGGAACATGCATTAATCTCTGCATGGTCTGGACTGCACGACCGTTACGGTTCTCCCCTATTAACCCTTGTGGTTAAGGGGGAGAAGAGTAGCGGTTGGGCCCATGGCCTGTGGGGTTGACTGGCTGACTGGGGGGGGGGGGGTCGGCAATCTCCACATGTGCCCGGGCGGTCGGAATAACTGACTGCCGTCTGGGCTGCACGACCGCTACGGTTCTCCTCTGTTAACCCTGGTGGTTAAGGGGGAGAAGAGTAGTGGTTGGGCCCATGGCCTGTGGTGGTCTGCCGACACACTGGGGGGGAGGGGGTCGGCAATTTCCACATGTGCTCGGCGGTGATAAACGTCTGGGCTGCACGACCGCTACGGTTCTCCTCTGTTAACCCTGGTGGTTAAGGGGGAGAAGAGTAGCGGATGGGTCCATGACCTGTGGCAATTGACCGACGTACTGGGGGGGAAGGGGTAGCGGGCCCACTTGTGGGTCCGCATCGTGAGGACAGCGTTCCGCCCTCGGGCGGACGCCTTTTGATGGAGGCGAACCCAAACCAAGTACCTGCTCTGCCACGGCGGATAGGGAAAGGCGAGGGGGAGCCTGGTGGGCGGAAGCGACCGTGCCCTCGGTACCGCTCTGCTTCCAGAGCAGGACATGAGGGCGCGGGAGCTAACGTGAGGGCACGTAACCCCGGATTGCCGGGAACGTGGGCATCTGCGGAAGCCACGAGGAGTAAACCTCTTTAAACAATCCTTCACCAGCGGGGGAGGCCGGGGAGTGCCGAGCCCGCATTGCACGGTGTCGACAGAGGAGCCCCATCCCGGGGCGGCCAGTGGGCGTTGCGGTGACACATTTTGCTCCCGTGGCGTTCACAATGGCAAACGAGGGAATCCGTGTGGTTTTTAGTGGGTAGGCCCGTAGGGGAGAGCCCCACATACCTCCGTTTCCCCGAACGGAGACGATGCATAAGGTGCATTTTCCACACCAAAAAAAAAAAAAAAAAAAAAAAAAAAAAGGTTAGGTTAGGTTAGGTTAGGTTAGGTTAGGTTTTTTTTTTTTTTTTTTTTTTTTTTTTTTTTTTTTTTTTTTTTTTTTTTTTTTTTTTTTTTTTTTTTTTTTTTTTTTTTTTTTTTTTTTTTTTTTTTTTTTTTTTTTTTCACTAGCTACCTCCGACATTATTGGAGTCTATATCTACTATATTCATTCATTCTAGTTCCATCATTAATGCTTCTCGCACTTCCATGCCGCATACTTTTTCTTTCTATTTTCCTTCCTCATTCATACTTCCGACTAACTAATTACTCTATCTACTACTATTGTAATACATACATGTTCTTATCTCATATCTGTCATTCCATTCCCCAACCTCTTTGCCATACCATCAGATCTTTCTAGCTGTCCTCTTTGTCATGCTTTTATTTATCAGGAGGGGAGAGGGTCCTGAAGTACAATCTTTATTTACTTTATTAACTCAAAAACCATACAATTTTCTTACATCTAATACAATATAATCTTATTTAAATCTAATACTCTAATCACAATTTAAAACAACTCGTTCTCCATTTAAGTCCACATCAGAAACACAAATTTTACAATCCATTTACCTTATTATCTAACTAATTTTATTTCTTACAATATATTAACAAACATTATCTAAATTACAATTTTACACACTTTATTGTATGCTAAACTTAAATATAAACCATTATATTTTGATAGCATACATTTCTACCTGTTTTTGTTTTTGCTAATCAACTTGTTTGCTACTTTAATACAATACTTGAAAAAGTTTTCCCTATGCTTCCCCTTAACTATGAACTTAATATTCTCAGCCGTTATTTCCATCTCAATTTCACTCTCCAAATTTAATCTATCTAAAGCATGTATAGGGCAACACAGAATTGCATGGATGATACTCTCCGGCACACCCGGTTCACAGGAGCACGACGGGTCCTCTTTGCACTTGAATCGATTCAAATACTCCGAGAACCCGCCATGCCCCGTCAGAACCTGCGTAAGTGTACCACGCGGTTTTAGTTTACGCACCATCCCGTACGCCTCCATCGCATCAGGGAAGAAGATCTTGGTTGTTGAGGCTGTGTCACTTGTTACGTATCTGTGGTTCCACACCTCAAGCGTTCCCAATCTAATGATTCGCTTGACGTGCGAAACCGGACAGAGATCATAATTTGCTCGTCCCTTGGAGCCTAAAGCAGCCTCCTTGGCCAGCTGGTCGGCTCTCTCATTGCCCTCCATTCCTACGTGCGCCTTAATCCAATGCAGGGAGAATTTCTTGTTTTGTAAAGCAAGTGTCCTAATATTCTCCCTAGCTTTAACCGCTAATGGATGACGGCATTGGTGGTTAGTAACGGTCTGGAGAGCAGCTTTAGAGTCACTGTAGACACCAAAGGACGACGCCCCGTTCCTAATTGCAACCTGAGTAGCCTCAGACAGAGCCAAGAGCTCCGCCTGGTAGACCGTGCCGTATGATGGCAGAACAAGCTTACGGGTCAGGTTAGGTTAGGTTAGGTTAGGTTAGGTTAGGTTAGGTTAGGTTAGGTTAGGTTAGGTTAGGTTAGGTTAGGTTAGGTTAGGTTAGGTTAGGTTAGGTTAGGTTAGGTTAGGTTAGGTTAGGTTAGGTTAGGTTAGGTTAGGTTAGGTTAGGTTAGGTTAGGTTAGGTTAGGTTAGGTTAGGTTAGGTTAGGTTAGGTTAGGTTAGGTTAGGTTAGGTTAGGTTAGGTTAGGTTAGGTTAGGTTAGGTTAGGTTAGGTTAGGTTAGGTTAGGTTAGGTTAGGTTGGGGTGCGATGTCGGAAACCTCCTCGAGTGCCCGGGCGTTACCACTCCCTTCTATCCGAGGCGTAGGCCTCATGGGGTGGGGAAGGGTAACGCCTGGGACGGTGCACCCTGGGCAACAACGGTAAGATAATGTATTCGTACATTATCTTACCGGTGGCTAATATCCGACTGGGGGGGATATGTATATATGTATTATATGGGCCATGTATCTATGATATGTATGTATTTTGAGAGGACGGGCGTAAGGTAGCTGACGGGAAGCTGCTCTGCAACCTTGAACTGAGTAAGTAGCCCCGCCGTGCTGGTCACACGGCCTGGGCTACCGAAAGGTTCTCCGCTCTGCAACAGGCCTCGATGCGACTTACGCCCTATATAGGGAGGGATAGCATAGGAGGGACAGGCGTTCGGTTGCCAATAGTGCACGCTCTGCAACCTTGGACCTAGTAAGTAGCCCCGCCGTACTCGCCACACGGCCTGGGCTACCGAAAACTCCACCGCTCTGCAACCTGCTGAGGCGCCAAACGCCTTATGGGGAGGGTTAGCTTTTGGGGTTTTTAGAGGGATCGAGTGATGGAGGTGAGCCTAAGCCTAGTACCTGCTCTGTGGCCCGAGCAGGGAAAGGTGAGGGGGAGCCTCAGGGCGGAAGCAACCGTGCCCTCGGTACCACTCTGCTTTCAGAGTAGGACATGAGGGCGCGGGAGCTAACGTGAGGGCACGTAAACCCGGCTTGCCCGGGAACGTGGGCGTCTGCGGAAGCCACGAGGAGTAAACCTCTTTAAACAATCCTTCACCAGCGGGGGAGGCCGGGGAGTGCCGAGCCCGCATTGCACGGTGTCGACAGAGGAGCCCCATCCCGGGGCGGCCAGTGGGCGTTGCGGTGACACATTTTGCTCCCGTGGCGTTCACAATGGCAAACGAGGGAATCCGTGTGGTTTTTAGTGGGTAGGCCCCCCTTGGGGAGAGCCCCACATACCTCCGTTTCCCCGAACGGTGACGATGCATAAGGTGCATTTTCCACACCAAAAAAAAAAAAAAAAAAAAAAAAAAAAAAAGGTTAGGTTAGGTTAGGTTAGGTTAGGTTAGGTTAGGTTAGGTTAGGTTAGGTTAGGTTAGGTTAGGTTAGGTTAGGTTAGGTTAGGTTAGGTTAGGTTAGGTTAGGTTAGGTTAGGTTAGGTTAGGTTAGGTTAGGTTAGGTTAGGTTAGGTTAGGTTAGGTTAGGTTAGGTTAGGTTAGGTTAGGTTAGGTTAGGTTAGGTTAGGTTAGGTTAGGTTAGGTTAGGTTAGGTTAGGTTAGGTTAGGTTAGGTTAGGTTAGGTTAGGTTAGGTTAGGTTAGGTTAGGTTAGGTTAGGTTAGGTTAGGTTAGGTTAGGTTAGGTTAGGTTAGGTTAGGTTAGGTTAGGTTAGGTTAGGTTAGGTTAGGTTAGGTTAGGTTAGGTTAGGTTAGGTTAGGTTAGGTTAGGTTAGGTTAGGTTAGGTTAGGTTAGGTTAGGTTAGGTTAGGTTAGGTTAGGTTAGGTTAGGTTAGGTTAGGTTAGGTTAGGTTAGGTTAGGTTAGGTTAGGTTAGGTTAGGTTAGGTTAGGTTAGGTTAGGTTAGGTTAGGTTAGGTTAGGTTAGGTTAGGTTAGGTTAGGTTAGGTTAGGTTAGGTTAGGTTAGGTTAGGTTAGGTTAGGTTAGGTTAGGTTAGGTTAGGTTAGGTTAGGTTAGGTTAGGTTAGGTTAGGTTAGGTTAGGTTAGGTTAGGTTAGGTTAGGTTAGGTTAGGTTAGGTTAGGTTAGGTTAGGTTAGGTTGGGGTGCGAAGTCGGAAACCTCCTCGAGTGCCCGGGCGTTACCACTCCCTTCTATCCGGGGCGTAGGCCTCATGGGGTGGGGAAGGGTAACGCCTGGGACGGTGCACCCTGGGCAACAACGGTAAGCTAATGTATTCGTACATTATCTTACCGGTGGCTAATATCCGACTGGGGGGGGATATGTATATAAGTATTATATGGGCCATTTATGTATCATATGTATATATTTTGTGAGGACGGGCGTAAGGTAGCTGACGGGAAGCTGCTCTGCAACCCTGCATTGAGTAAGTAGCCCCGCCGTGCTGGGCACACGGCCTGGGCTATGCGAAAGGTGTCAGCGCTCTGCAACAGGCCTGGATGTGACTTACGCCCTATATGGGGAGGGATAGCTTAGGAGGGACAGGCGTTCGGTTGCCAATAGTGCACGCTCTGCAACCTTGGACCTAGTAAGTAGCCCCGCCGTACTCGCCACACGGCCTGGGCTACCGAAAACTTCACCGCTCTGCAACCTGCTGAGGCGCCAAACGCCTTATGGGGAGGGATAGCTTTTGGGGTTTTTAGAGGTATCGAGTGATGGAGGTGAGCCTAAGCCTAGTACCTGCTCTGTGGCCCGAGCAGGGAAAGGTGAGGGGGAGCCTCAGGGCGGAAGCAACCGTGCTCTCGGTACCACTCTGCTTTCAGAGTAGGACATGAGGGCGCGGGAGCTAACGTGAGGGCACGTAAACCCGGCTTGCCCGGGAACGTGGGCGTCTGCGGAAGCCACGAGGAGTAAACCTCTTTAAACAATCCTTCACCAGCGGGGGAGGCCGGGGAGTGCCGAGCCCGCATTGCACGGTGTCGACAGAGGAGCCCCATCCCGGGGCGGCCAGTGGGCGTTGCGGTGACTCCTTGTGCTCCCGTGGCGTTCACAATGGCAAACGAGGGAATCCGTGTGGTTTTTAGTGGGTAGGCCCCCCTTGGGGAGAGCCCCACATACCTCCGTTTCCCCGAACGGAGACGATGCATAAGGTGCATTTTCCACACCAAAAAAAAAAAAAAAAAAAAAAAAAAAAAAAAAAGGTTAGGTTAGGTTAGGTTAGGTTAGGTTAGGTTAGGTTAGGTTAGGTTAGGTTAGGTTAGGTTAGGTTAGGTTAGGTTGGGGTGCGAAGTCGGAAACCTCCTCGAGTGCCCGGGCGTTACCACTCCCTTCTGTCCGAGGCGTAGGCCTCATGGGGTGGGGAAGGGTAACGCTTGGGACGGTGCACCCTGGGCAACAACGGTAAGCTAATGTATTCGTACATTATCTTACCGGTGGCTAATATCCGACTGGGGGGGAGGGGTGGTGAGGTGAACCCGCAACTAGTTGCGGGGGATCCGAGCCAGCGGGCCCATCCGTGGGTCCGCAGTGAGGGCGGCGTCTCGCCATTGGGCGGGCGCCTTTGACGTCGGCGAACCCGAGCTGAGTACCTGCTCTGCCACGGCGGACAGGGAAAGGCGAGGGGGAGCCTGGTGGCGGAGGCGACCGTGCCCTCGATTCCGCTCTGCTTTCAGAGCGGGACATGAGGGCGCGGAAGCTAACGTGAGGGCACGTAACCCCGGCTTGCCGGGAACGTGGGCATCTGCGGAAGCCACGAGGAGTAAACCTCTTTAAACAATCCTTCACCAGCGGGGGAGGCCGGGGAGTGCCGAGCCCGCATTGCACGGTGTCGACAGAGGAGCCCCATCCCGGGGCGGCCAGTGGGCGTTGCGGTGACTCCTTATGCTCCCGTGGCGTTCACAATGGCAAACGAGGGAATCCGTGTGGTTTTTAGTGGGTATGCCTGTTGAGAGGAGAGCCCCACATACCTCCGTTTCCCCGAACGGTGACGATGCATAAGGTGCATTTTCCACACCAAAAAAAAAAAAAAAAAAAAAAAAAAAAAAAAAAAAAAAAAAAAAAAAAAAAAAAAAAAAAAAAAAAAAAAAAAAAAAAAAAAAAAAGGTTAGGTTAGGTTAGGTTAGGTTAGGTTAGGTTGGGGTGCGATGTCGGAAACCTCCTCGAGTGCCCGGGCGTTACCACTCCCTTCTATCCGAGGCGTAGGCCTCATGGGGTGGGGAAGGGTAACGCCTGGGACGGTGCACCCTGGGCAACAACGGTAAGATAATGTATTCGTACATTATCTTACCGGTGGCTAATATCCGACTGGGGGGGATATGTATATATGTATTATATGGGCCATGTATCTATGATATGTATGTATTTTGAGAGGACGGGCGTAAGGTAGCTGACGGGAAGCTGCTCTGCAACCTTGAACTGAGTAAGTAGCCCCGCCGTGCTGGTCACACGGCCTGGGCTACCGAAAGGTTCTCCGCTCTGCAACAGGCCTCGATGCGACTTACGCCCTATATAGGGAGGGATAGCATAGGAGGGACAGGCGTTCGGTTGCCAATAGTGCACGCTCTGCAACCTTGGACCTAGTAAGTAGCCCCGCCGTACTCGCCACACGGCCTGGGCTACCGAAAACTCCACCGCTCTGCAACCTGCTGAGGCGCCAAACGCCTTATGGGGAGGGTTAGCTTTTGGGGTTTATGAGGGATCTAGTGATGGAGGTGAGCCTAAGCCTAGTACCTGGTCTGTGGCCCGAGCAGGGAAAGGTGAGGGGGAGCCTCAGGGCGGAAGCAACCGTGCCCTCGGTACCACTCTGCTTTCAGAGTAGGACATGAGGGCGCGGGAGCTAACGTGAGGGCACGTAAACCCGGCTTGCCCGGGAACGTGGGCGTCTGCGGAAGCCACGAGGAGTAAACCTCTTTAAACAATCCTTCACCAGCGGGGGAGGCCGGGGAGTGCCGAGCCCGCATTGCACGGTGTCGACAGAGGAGCCCCATCCCGGGGCGGCCAGTGTGCGTTGCGGTGACACATTTTGCTCCCGTGGCGTTCACAATGGCAAACGAGGGAATCCGTGTGGTTTTTAGTGGGTAGGCCCGTAGGGGAGAGCCCCACATACCTCCGTTTCCCCGAACGGAGACGATGCATAAGGTGCATTTTCCACACCAAAAAAAAAAAAAAAAAAAAAAAAGGTTAGGTTAGGTTAGGTTAGGTTAGGTTAGGTTAGGTTAGGTTAGGTTAGGTTAGGTTAGGTTAGGTTAGGTTAGGTTAGGTTAGGTTAGGTTAGGTTAGGTTAGGTTAGGTTAGGTTAGGTTAGGTTAGGTTAGGTTAGGTTAGGTTAGGTTAGGTTAGGTTAGGTTAGGTTAGGTTAGGTTAGGTTAGGTTGGGGTGCGATGTCGGAAACCTCCTCGAGTGCCTGGGCGTTACCACTCCCTTCTGTCCGAGGCGGCGAGGCCTCATGGGGTGGGGAAGGGTAACGCCTGGGACGGTGCACCCTGGGCAACAACGGTAAGCTAATGTATTTGTACATTATCTTACCGGTGGCTAATATCCGACTTGGGGGGGGGGGTGTGTCAGCAATCTCCATATGTGCCTGGTCGGTATTGGATCATACCGCCTGGGCTGCACGACCGTTACGGTTCTCCCCTGTTAACCCTGGTGGTTAAGGGGGAGAAGAGTAGCGGATGGGTCCATGACCTGTGGCAATTGACTGACATACTGGGGGGTAGGGGTGGTGAGGTGAACCCTCAACTAGTTGCGGGGGATCCGAGCCAGCGGGCCCATCCGTGGGTCCGCAGTGAGGGCGGCGTCTCGCCCTTGGGCGGACGCCTTTGACGGAGGCGAACCTTAGCGAAGTACCTGTCCTTTGGGCAGGGAAAGCGAGGGTGAGCCCATCGGGCGGAGGGCGTAAGCCCAGTGATGCCGGGGCGACGTAGCCCTTTTAAGGGCTGTGGTCGCCGGACGTGACGACTGACTTCTTCGACGTGACTGGGGTGGGGGGGTGTTGGTCTGGCAAGGGGAGCCCAAAGGCAGAGGGCCACCGGGTGAACCCTGCCAGCCAACGGGCCTGCGGGCCCAAGAGGGCGGCGTCGAGCCTTCGGGCCGACGCCTTTTGACGGAGGCGAGCCTGAGCGAAGTACCTGTCCTTTGGGCAGGGAAAGCGAGGGTGAGCCCATCGGGCGGAGGGCGTAAGCCCAGTGATGCCGGGGCGACGCAGCCCTTTTAAGGGCTGTGGTCGCCGGACGTGACGACTGACTTCTTCGACGTGACTGGGGTGGGGGGGTGTTGGTCTGGCGGGGGGAGCCCAAAGGCAGAGGGCCACCGGGTGAACCCTGCCAGCCAACGGGCCTGCGGGCCCAAGAGGGCGGCGTCGAGCCTTCGGGCCGACGCCTTTTGACGGAGGCGAGCCTGAGCGAAGTACCTGTCCTTTGGGCAGGGAAAGCGAGGGTGAGCCCATCGGGCGGAGGGCGTAAGCCCAGTGATGCCGGGGCGACGCAGCCCTTTTAAGGGCTGTGGTCGCCGGACGTGACGACTGACTCTTCGACGTGACTGGGGTGGGGGGTGTTGGTCTGGCGGGGGGAGCCCAAAGGCAGAGGGCCACCGGGTGAACCCTGCCAGCCAACGGGCCTGCGGGCCCTAGAGGGTGGCGTCGAGCCTTCGGGCCGACGCCTTTTGACGGAGGCGAGCCTGAGCGAAGTACCTGTCCTTTGGGCAGGGAAAGCGAGGGTGAGCCCATCGGGCGGAGGGCGTAAGCCCAGTGATGCCGGGGCGACGCAGCCCTTTTAAGGGCTGTGGTCGCCGGACGTGACGACTGACTTCTTCGACGTGACTGGGGTGGGGGGGTGTTGGTCTGGCGGGGGGAGCCCAAAGGCAGAGGGCCACCGGGTGAACCCTGCCAGCCAACGGGCCTGCGGGCCCAAGAGGGCGGCGTCGAGCCTTCGGGCCGACGCCTTTTGACGGAGGCAAGCCTGAGCGAAGTACCTGTCCTTTGGGCAGGGAAAGCGAGGGTGAGCCCATCGGGCGGAGGGCGTAAGCCCAGTGATGCCGGGGCGACGCAGCCCTTTTAAGGGCTGTGGTCGCCGGACGTGACGACTGACTTCTTCGACGTGACTGGGGTGGGGGGTGTTGGTCTGGCGGGGGGAGCCCAAAGGCAGAGGGCCACCGGGTGAACCCTGCCAGCCAACGGGCCTGCGGGCCCAAGAGGGCGGCGTCGAGCCTTCGGGCCGACGCCTTTTTGACGGAGGCGAACCCGAACTTAGTACCTGCTCTGCCACGGCGGACAGGGAAAGGCGAGGGGGAGCCTGGTGGCGGAGGCGACCGTGCCCTCGATTCCGCTCTGCTTTCAGTGCGGGACATGAGGGCGCGGAAGCTAACGTGTGGGCACGTAACCCCGGCTTGCCGGAAACGTGGGCATCTGCGGAAGCCACGAGGAGTAAACCTCTTTAAACAATCCTTCACCAGCGGGGGAGGCCGGGGAGTGCCGAGCCCGCATTGCACGGTGTCGACAGAGGAGCCCCATCCCGGGGCGGCCAGTGGGCGTTGCGGTGACTCCTTATGCTCCCGTGGCGTTCACAATGGCAAACGAGGGAATCCGTGTGGTTTTTAGTGGGTATGCCTGGTGAGAGGAGAGCCCCACATACCTCCGTTTCCCCGAACGGTGACGATGCATAAGGTGCATTTTCCACACCAAAAAAAAAAAAAAAAAAAAAAAAAAAAAAAAAAAAAAAAAAAAAGGTTAGGTTAGGTTAGGTTAGGTTAGGTTAGGTTAGGTTAGGTTAGGTTAGGTTAGGTTAGGTTAGGTTAGGTTAGGTTAGGTTAGGTTAGGTTAGGTTAGGTTAGGTTAGGTTAGGTTAGGTTAGGTTAGGTTAGGTTAGGTTAGGTTAGGTTAGGTTAGGTTAGGTTAGGTTAGGTTAGGTTAGGTTAGGTTAGGTTAGGTTAGGTTAGGTTAGGTTGGGGTGCGAAGTCGGAAACCTCCTCGAGTGCCCGGGCGTTACCACTCCCTTCTGTCCGAGGCGTAGGCCTCATGGGGTGGGGAAGGGTAACGCTTGGGACGGTGCACCCTGGGCAACAACGGTAAGCTAATGTATTCGTACATTATCTTACCGGTGGCTAATATCCGACTGGGGGGGAGGGGTGGTGAGGTGAACCCGCAACTAGTTGCGGGGGATCCGAGCCAGCGGGCCCATCCGTGGGTCCGCAGTGAGGGCGGCGTCTCGCCATTGGGCGGGCGCCTTTGACGTCGGCGAACCCGAGCTGAGTACCTGCTCTGCCACGGCGGACAGGGAAAGGCGAGGGGGAGCCTGGTGGCGGAGGCGACCGTGCCCTCGATTCCGCTCTGCTTTCAGAGCGGGACATGAGGGCGCGGAAGCTAACGTGAGGGCACGTAACCCCGGCTTGCCGGGAACGTGGGCATCTGCGGAAGCCACGAGGAGTAAACCTCTTTAAACAATCCTTCACCAGCGGGGGAGGCCGGGGAGTGCCGAGCCCGCATTGCACGGTGTCGACAGAGGAGCCCCATCCCGGGGCGGCCAGTGGGCGTTGCGGTGACTCCTTATGCTCCCGTGGCGTTCACAATGGCAAACGAGGGAATCCGTGTGGTTTTTAGTGGGTATGCCTGTTGAGAGGAGAGCCCCACATACCTCCGTTTCCCCGAACGGTGACGATGCATAAGGTGCATTTTCCACACCAAAAAAAAAAAAAAAAAAAAAAAAAAAGGTTAGGTTAGGTTAGGTTAGGTTAGGTTAGGTTAGGTTAGGTTAGGTTAGGTTAGGTTAGGTTAGGTTAGGTTAGGTTAGGTTAGGTTAGGTTAGGTTAGGTTAGGTTAGGTTAGGTTAGGTTAGGTTAGGTTAGGTTAGGTTAGGTTAGGTTAGGTTGGGGTGCGAAGTCGGAAACCTCCTCGAGTGCCCGGGCGTTACCACTCCCTTCTATCCGAGGCGTAGGCCTCATGGGGTGGGGAAGGGTAACGCCTGGGACGGTGCACCCTGGGCAACAACGGTAAGATAATGTATTCGTACATTATCTTACCGGTGGCTAATATCCGACTGGGGGGGGATATGTATATATGTATTATATGGGCCATGTATCTATGATATGTATGTATTTTGAGAGGACGGGCGTAAGGTAGCTGACGGGAAGCTGCTCTGCAACCTTGAACTGAGTAAGTAGCCCCGCCGTGCTGGTCACACGGCCTGGGCTACCGAAAGGTTCTCCGCTCTGCAACAGGCCTCGATGCGACTTACGCCCTATATAGGGAGGGATAGCATAGGAGGGACAGGCGTTCGGTTGCCAATAGTGCACGCTCTGCAACCTTGGACCTAGTAAGTAGCCCCGCCGTACTCGCCACACGGCCTGGGCTACCGAAAACTTCACCGCTCTGCAACCTGCTGAGGCGCCAAACGCCTTATGGGGAGGGTTAGCTTTTGGGGTTTTTAAGGGGTCACGAGATGGAGGCGAGCCTAAGCCTAGTACCTGCTTTGTGGCCCGAGCAGGGAAAGGCGAGGGGGAGCCTGTAGGGCGGAAGCGACCGCGCCCTCGGTACCGCTCTGCTTCCAGAGCAGGACATGAGGGCGCGGAAGCTAACGTGAGGGCACGTAACCCCGGCTTGCCGGGAACGTGGGCATCTGCGGAAGCCACGAGGAGTAAACCTCTTTAAACAATCCTTCACCAGCGGGGGAGGCCGGGGAGTGCCGAGCCCGCATTGCACGGTGTCGACAGAGGAGCCCCATCCCGGGGCGGCCAGTGTGCGTTGCGGTGACACATTATTATGCTCCCGTGGCGTTCACAATGGCAAACGAGGGAATCCGTGTGGTTTTTAGTGGGTAGGCCCCCCTTGGGGAGAGCCCCACATACCTCCGTTTCCCCGAACGGAGACGATGCATAAGGTGCATTTTCCACACCAAAAAAAAAAAAAAAAAAAAAAAAAAAAGGTTAGGTTAGGTTAGGTTAGGTTAGGTTAGGTTAGGTTAGGTTAGGTTAGGTTAGGTTAGGTTAGGTTAGGTTAGGTTAGGTTAGGTTAGGTTAGGTTAGGTTAGGTTAGGTTAGGTTAGGTTAGGTTAGGTTAGGTTAGGTTAGGTTAGGTTAGGTTAGGTTAGGTTAGGTTAGGTTAGGTTAGGTTAGGTTAGGTTAGGTTAGGTTAGGTTAGGTTAGGTTAGGTTAGGTTAGGTTAGGTTAGGTTAGGTTAGGTTAGGTTGGGGTGCGATGTCGGAAACCTCCTCGAGTGCCTGGGCGTTACCACTCCCTTCTGTCCGAGGCGGCGAGGCCTCATGGGGTGGGGAAGGGTAACGCCTGGGACGGTGCACCCTGGGCAACAACGGTAAGCTAATGTATTTGTACATTATCTTACCGGTGGCTAATATCCGACTTGGGGGGGGGGGTGTGTCAGCAATCTCCATATGTGCCTGGTCGGTATTGGATCATACCGCCTGGGCTGCACGACCGTTACGGTTCTCCCCTGTTAACCCTGGTGGTTAAGGGGGAGAAGAGTAGCGGATGGGTCCATGACCTGTGGCAATTGACTGACATACTGGGGGGTAGGGGTGGTGAGGTGAACCCTCAACTAGTTGCGGGGGATCCGAGCCAGCGGGCCCATCCGTGGGTCCGCAGTGAGGGCGGCGTCTCGCCCTTGGGCGGACGCCTTTGACGGAGGCGAACCTTAGCGAAGTACCTGTCCTTTGGGCAGGGAAAGCGAGGGTGAGCCCATCGGGCGGAGGGCGTAAGCCCAGTGATGCCGGGGCGACGTAGCCCTTTTAAGGGCTGTGGTCGCCGGACGTGACGACTGACTTCTTCGACGTGACTGGGGTGGGGGGGGTGTTGGTCTGGCAAGGGGAGCCCAAAGGCAGAGGGCCACCGGGTGAACCCTGCCAGCCAACGGGCCTGCGGGCCCAAGAGGGCGGCGTCGAGCCTTCGGGCCGACGCCTTTTGACGGAGGCGAGCCTGAGCGAAGTACCTGTCCTTTGGGCAGGGAAAGCGAGGGTGAGCCCATCGGGCGGAGGGCGTAAGCCCAGTGATGCCGGGGCGACGCAGCCCTTTTAAGGGCTGTGGTCGCCGGACGTGACGACTGACTTCTTCGACGTGACTGGGGTGGGGGGGTGTTGGTCTGGCGGGGGGAGCCCAAAGGCAGAGGGCCACCGGGTGAACCCTGCCAGCCAACGGGCCTGCGGGCCCAAGAGGGCGGCGTCGAGCCTTCGGGCCGACGCCTTTTGATGGAGGCGAGCCTGAGCGAAGTACCTGTCCTTTGGGCAGGGAAAGCGAGGGTGAGCCCATCGGGCGGAGGGCGTAAGCCCAGTGATGCCGGGGCGACGCAGCCCTTTTAAGGGCTGTGGTCGCCGGACGTGACGACTGACTCTTCGACGTGACTGGGGTGGGGGGTGTTGGTCTGGCGGGGGGAGCCCAAAGGCAGAGGGCCACCGGGTGAACCCTGCCAGCCAACGGGCCTGCGGGCCCTAGAGGGTGGCGTCGAGCCTTCGGGCCGACGCCTTTTGACGGAGGCGAGCCTGAGCGAAGTACCTGTCCTTTGGGCAGGGAAAGCGAGGGTGAGCCCATCGGGCGGAGGGCGTAAGCCCAGTGATGCCGGGGCGACGCAGCCCTTTTAAGGGCTGTGGTCGCCGGACGTGACGACTGACTTCTTCGACGTGACTGGGGTGGGGGGGTGTTGGTCTGGCGGGGGGAGCCCAAAGGCAGAGGGCCACCGGGTGAACCCTGCCAGCCAACGGGCCTGCGGGCCCAAGAGGGCGGCGTCGAGCCTTCGGGCCGACGCCTTTTGACGGAGGCAAGCCTGAGCGAAGTACCTGTCCTTTGGGCAGGGAAAGCGAGGGTGAGCCCATCGGGCGGAGGGCGTAAGCCCAGTGATGCCGGGGCGACGCAGCCCTTTTAAGGGCTGTGGTCGCCGGACGTGACGACTGACTTCTTCGACGTG
>OX387356.1:22397466-22404545 GCA_947563465.1 Archips xylosteana
GGTTAGGTTAGGTTAGGTTAGGTTAGGTTAGGTTAGGTTAGGTTAGGTTAGGTTAGGTTAGGTTAGGTTAGGTTAGGTTAGGTTAGGTTAGGTTAGGTTAGGTTAGGTTAGGTTAGGTTAGGTTAGGTTAGGTTAGGTTAGGTTAGGTTAGGTTAGGTTAGGTTAGGTTAGGTTAGGTTAGGTTAGGTTAGGTTAGGTTAGGTTAGGTTAGGTTAGGTTAGGTTAGGTTAGGTTAGGTTAGGTTAGGTTAGGTTAGGTTAGGTTAGGTTAGGTTAGGTTAGGTTAGGTTAGGTTAGGTTAGGTTAGGTTAGGTTAGGTTAGGTTAGGTTAGGTTAGGTTAGGTTAGGTTAGGTTAGGTTAGGTTAGGTTAGGTTAGGTTAGGTTAGGTTAGGTTAGGTTAGGTTAGGTTAGGTTAGGTTAGGTTAGGTTAGGTTAGGTTAGGTTAGGTTAGGTTAGGTTAGAGTTAGGTTAGGTTAGGTTAGGTTAGGTTAGGTTAGGTTAGGTTAGGTTAGGTTAGGTTAGGTTAGGTTAGGTTAGGTTAGGTTAGGTTAGGTTAGGTTAGGTTAGGTTAGGTTAGGTTAGGTTAGGTTAGGTTAGGTTAGGTTAGGTTAGGTTAGGTTAGGTTAGGTTAGGTTAGGTTAGGTTAGGTTAGGTTAGGTTAGGTTAGGTTAGGTTAGGTTAGGTTAGGTTAGGTTAGGTTAGGTTAGGTTAGGTTAGGTTAGGTTAGGTTAGGTTAGGTTAGGTTAGGTTAGGTTAGGTTAGGTTAGGTTAGGTTAGGTTAGGTTAGGTTAGGTTAGGTTAGGTTAGGTTAGGTTAGGTTAGGTTAGGTTAGGTTAGGTTAGGTTAGGTTAGGTTAGGTTAGGTTAGGTTAGGTTAGGTTAGGTTAGGTTAGGTTAGGTTAGGTTAGGTTAGGTTAGGTTAGGTTAGGTTAGGTTAGGTTAGGTTAGGTTAGGTTAGGTTAGGTTAGGTTAGGTTAGGTTAGGTTAGGTTAGGTTAGGTTAGGTTAGGTTAGGTTAGGTTAGGTTAGGTTAGGTTAGGTTAGGTTAGGTTAGGTTAGGTTAGGTTAGGTTAGGTTAGGTTAGGTTAGGTTAGGTTAGGTTAGGTTAGGTTAGGTTAGGTTAGGTTAGGTTAGGTTAGGTTAGGTTAGGTTAGGTTAGGTTAGGTTAGGTTAGGTTAGGTTAGGTTAGGTTAGGTTAGGTTAGGTTAGGTTAGGTTAGGTTAGGTTAGGTTAGGTTAGGTTAGGTTAGGTTAGGTTAGGTTAGGTTAGGTTAGGTTAGGTTAGGTTAGGTTAGGTTAGGTTAGGTTAGGTTAGGTTAGGTTAGGTTAGGTTAGGTTAGGTTAGGTTAGGTTAGGTTAGGTTAGGTTAGGTTAGGTTAGGTTAGGTTAGGTTAGGTTAGGTTAGGTTAGGTTAGGTTAGGTTAGGTTAGGTTAGGTTAGGTTAGGTTAGGTTAGGTTAGGTTAGGTTAGGTTAGGTTAGGTTAGGTTAGGTTAGGTTAGGTTAGGTTAGGTTAGGTTAGGTTAGGTTAGGTTAGGTTAGGTTAGGTTAGGTTAGGTTAGGTTAGGTTAGGTTAGGTTAGGTTAGGTTAGGTTAGGTTAGGTTAGGTTAGGTTAGGTTAGGTTAGGTTAGGTTAGGTTAGGTTAGGTTAGGTTAGGTTAGGTTAGGTTAGGTTAGGTTAGGTTAGGTTAGGTTAGGTTAGGTTAGGTTAGGTTAGGTTAGGTTAGGTTAGGTTAGGTTAGGTTAGGTTAGGTTAGGTTAGGTTAGGTTAGGTTAGGTTAGGTTAGGTTAGGTTAGGTTAGGTTAGGTTAGGTTAGGTTAGGTTAGGTTAGGTTAGGTTAGGTTAGGTTAGGTTAGGTTAGGTTAGGTTAGGTTAGGTTAGGTTAGGTTAGGTTAGGTTAGGTTAGGTTAGGTTAGGTTAGGTTAGGTTAGGTTAGGTTAGGTTAGGTTAGGTTAGGTTAGGTTAGGTTAGGTTAGGTTAGGTTAGGTTAGGTTAGGTTAGGTTAGGTTAGGTTAGGTTAGGTTAGGTTAGGTTAGGTTAGGTTAGGTTAGGTTAGGTTAGGTTAGGTTAGGTTAGGTTAGGTTAGGTTAGGTTAGGTTAGGTTAGGTTAGGTTAGGTTAGGTTAGGTTAGGTTAGGTTAGGTTAGGTTAGGTTAGGTTAGGTTAGGTTAGGTTAGGTTAGGTTAGGTTAGGTTAGGTTAGGTTAGGTTAGGTTAGGTTAGGTTAGGTTAGGTTAGGTTAGGTTAGGTTAGGTTAGGTTAGGTTAGGTTAGGTTAGGTTAGGTTAGGTTAGGTTAGGTTAGGTTAGGTTAGGTTAGGTTAGGTTAGGTTAGGTTAGGTTAGGTTAGGTTAGGTTAGGTTAGGTTAGGTTAGGTTAGGTTAGGTTAGGTTAGGTTAGGTTAGGTTAGGTTAGGTTAGGTTAGGTTAGGTTAGGTTAGGTTAGGTTAGGTTAGGTTAGGTTAGGTTAGGTTAGGTTAGGTTAGGTTAGGTTAGGTTAGGTTAGGTTAGGTTAGGTTAGGTTAGGTTAGGTTAGGTTAGGTTAGGTTAGGTTAGGTTAGGTTAGGTTAGGTTAGGTTAGGTTAGGTTAGGTTAGGTTAGGTTAGGTTAGGTTAGGTTAGGTTAGGTTAGGTTAGGTTAGGTTAGGTTAGGTTAGGTTAGGTTAGGTTAGGTTAGGTTAGGTTAGGTTAGGTTAGGTTAGGTTAGGTTAGGTTAGGTTAGGTTAGGTTAGGTTAGGTTAGGTTAGGTTAGGTTAGGTTAGGTTAGGTTAGGTTAGGTTAGGTTAGGTTAGGTTAGGTTAGGTTAGGTTAGGTTAGGTTAGGTTAGGTTAGGTTAGGTTAGGTTAGGTTAGGTTAGGTTAGGTTAGGTTAGGTTAGGTTAGGTTAGGTTAGGTTAGGTTAGGTTAGGTTAGGTTAGGTTAGGTTAGGTTAGGTTAGGTTAGGTTAGGTTAGGTTAGGTTAGGTTAGGTTAGGTTAGGTTAGGTTAGGTTAGGTTAGGTTAGGTTAGGTTAGGTTAGGTTAGGTTAGGTTAGGTTAGGTTAGGTTAGGTTAGGTTAGGTTAGGTTAGGTTAGGTTAGGTTAGGTTAGGTTAGGTTAGGTTAGGTTAGGTTAGGTTAGGTTAGGTTAGGTTAGGTTAGGTTAGGTTAGGTTAGGTTAGGTTAGGTTAGGTTAGGTTAGGTTAGGTTAGGTTAGGTTAGGTTAGGTTAGGTTAGGTTAGGTTAGGTTAGGTTAGGTTAGGTTAGGTTAGGTTAGGTTAGGTTAGGTTAGGTTAGGTTAGGTTAGGTTAGGTTAGGTTAGGTTAGGTTAGGTTAGGTTAGGTTAGGTTAGGTTAGGTTAGGTTAGGTTAGGTTAGGTTAGGTTAGGTTAGGTTAGGTTAGGTTAGGTTAGGTTAGGTTAGGTTAGGTTAGGTTAGGTTAGGTTAGGTTAGGTTAGGTTAGGTTAGGTTAGGTTAGGTTAGGTTAGGTTAGGTTAGGTTAGGTTAGGTTAGGTTAGGTTAGGTTAGGTTAGGTTAGGTTAGGTTAGGTTAGGTTAGGTTAGGTTAGGTTAGGTTAGGTTAGGTTAGGTTAGGTTAGGTTAGGTTAGGTTAGGTTAGGTTAGGTTAGGTTAGGTTAGGTTAGGTTAGGTTAGGTTAGGTTAGGTTAGGTTAGGTTAGGTTAGGTTAGGTTAGGTTAGGTTAGGTTAGGTTAGGTTAGGTTAGGTTAGGTTAGGTTAGGTTAGGTTAGGTTAGGTTAGGTTAGGTTAGGTTAGGTTAGGTTAGGTTAGGTTAGGTTAGGTTAGGTTAGGTTAGGTTAGGTTAGGTTAGGTTAGGTTAGGTTAGGTTAGGTTAGGTTAGGTTAGGTTAGGTTAGGTTAGGTTAGGTTAGGTTAGGTTAGGTTAGGTTAGGTTAGGTTAGGTTAGGTTAGGTTAGGTTAGGTTAGGTTAGGTTAGGTTAGGTTAGGTTAGGTTAGGTTAGGTTAGGTTAGGTTAGGTTAGGTTAGGTTAGGTTAGGTTAGGTTAGGTTAGGTTAGGTTAGGTTAGGTTAGGTTAGGTTAGGTTAGGTTAGGTTAGGTTAGGTTAGGTTAGGTTAGGTTAGGTTAGGTTAGGTTAGGTTAGGTTAGGTTAGGTTAGGTTAGGTTAGGTTAGGTTAGGTTAGGTTAGGTTAGGTTAGGTTAGGTTAGGTTAGGTTAGGTTAGGTTAGGTTAGGTTAGGTTAGGTTAGGTTAGGTTAGGTTAGGTTAGGTTAGGTTAGGTTAGGTTAGGTTAGGTTAGGTTAGGTTAGGTTAGGTTAGGTTAGGTTAGGTTAGGTTAGGTTAGGTTAGGTTAGGTTAGGTTAGGTTAGGTTAGGTTAGGTTAGGTTAGGTTAGGTTAGGTTAGGTTAGGTTAGGTTAGGTTAGGTTAGGTTAGGTTAGGTTAGGTTAGGTTAGGTTAGGTTAGGTTAGGTTAGGTTAGGTTAGGTTAGGTTAGGTTAGGTTAGGTTAGGTTAGGTTAGGTTAGGTTAGGTTAGGTTAGGTTAGGTTAGGTTAGGTTAGGTTAGGTTAGGTTAGGTTAGGTTAGGTTAGGTTAGGTTAGGTTAGGTTAGGTTAGGTTAGGTTAGGTTAGGTTAGGTTAGGTTAGGTTAGGTTAGGTTAGGTTAGGTTAGGTTAGGTTAGGTTAGGTTAGGTTAGGTTAGGTTAGGTTAGGTTAGGTTAGGTTAGGTTAGGTTAGGTTAGGTTAGGTTAGGTTAGGTTAGGTTAGGTTAGGTTAGGTTAGGTTAGGTTAGGTTAGGTTAGGTTAGGTTAGGTTAGGTTAGGTTAGGTTAGGTTAGGTTAGGTTAGGTTAGGTTAGGTTAGGTTAGGTTAGGTTAGGTTAGGTTAGGTTAGGTTAGGTTAGGTTAGGTTAGGTTAGGTTAGGTTAGGTTAGGTTAGGTTAGGTTAGGTTAGGTTAGGTTAGGTTAGGTTAGGTTAGGTTAGGTTAGGTTAGGTTAGGTTAGGTTAGGTTAGGTTAGGTTAGGTTAGGTTAGGTTAGGTTAGGTTAGGTTAGGTTAGGTTAGGTTAGGTTAGGTTAGGTTAGGTTAGGTTAGGTTAGGTTAGGTTAGGTTAGGTTAGGTTAGGTTAGGTTAGGTTAGGTTAGGTTAGGTTAGGTTAGGTTAGGTTAGGTTAGGTTAGGTTAGGTTAGGTTAGGTTAGGTTAGGTTAGGTTAGGTTAGGTTAGGTTAGGTTAGGTTAGGTTAGGTTAGGTTAGGTTAGGTTAGGTTAGGTTAGGTTAGGTTAGGTTAGGTTAGGTTAGGTTAGGTTAGGTTAGGTTAGGTTAGGTTAGGTTAGGTTAGGTTAGGTTAGGTTAGGTTAGGTTAGGTTAGGTTAGGTTAGGTTAGGTTAGGTTAGGTTAGGTTAGGTTAGGTTAGGTTAGGTTAGGTTAGGTTAGGTTAGGTTAGGTTAGGTTAGGTTAGGTTAGGTTAGGTTAGGTTAGGTTAGGTTAGGTTAGGTTAGGTTAGGTTAGGTTAGGTTAGGTTAGGTTAGGTTAGGTTAGGTTAGGTTAGGTTAGGTTAGGTTAGGTTAGGTTAGGTTAGGTTAGGTTAGGTTAGGTTAGGTTAGGTTAGGTTAGGTTAGGTTAGGTTAGGTTAGGTTAGGTTAGGTTAGGTTAGGTTAGGTTAGGTTAGGTTAGGTTAGGTTAGGTTAGGTTAGGTTAGGTTAGGTTAGGTTAGGTTAGGTTAGGTTAGGTTAGGTTAGGTTAGGTTAGGTTAGGTTAGGTTAGGTTAGGTTAGGTTAGGTTAGGTTAGGTTAGGTTAGGTTAGGTTAGGTTAGGTTAGGTTAGGTTAGGTTAGGTTAGGTTAGGTTAGGTTAGGTTAGGTTAGGTTAGGTTAGGTTAGGTTAGGTTAGGTTAGGTTAGGTTAGGTTAGGTTAGGTTAGGTTAGGTTAGGTTAGGTTAGGTTAGGTTAGGTTAGGTTAGGTTAGGTTAGGTTAGGTTAGGTTAGGTTAGGTTAGGTTAGGTTAGGTTAGGTTAGGTTAGGTTAGGTTAGGTTAGGTTAGGTTAGGTTAGGTTAGGTTAGGTTAGGTTAGGTTAGGTTAGGTTAGGTTAGGTTAGGTTAGGTTAGGTTAGGTTAGGTTAGGTTAGGTTAGGTTAGGTTAGGTTAGGTTAGGTTAGGTTAGGTTAGGTTAGGTTAGGTTAGGTTAGGTTAGGTTAGGTTAGGTTAGGTTAGGTTAGGTTAGGTTAGGTTAGGTTAGGTTAGGTTAGGTTAGGTTAGGTTAGGTTAGGTTAGGTTAGGTTAGGTTAGGTTAGGTTAGGTTAGGTTAGGTTAGGTTAGGTTAGGTTAGGTTAGGTTAGGTTAGGTTAGGTTAGGTTAGGTTAGGTTAGGTTAGGTTAGGTTAGGTTAGGTTAGGTTAGGTTAGGTTAGGTTAGGTTAGGTTAGGTTAGGTTAGGTTAGGTTAGGTTAGGTTAGGTTAGGTTAGGTTAGGTTAGGTTAGGTTAGGTTAGGTTAGGTTAGGTTAGGTTAGGTTAGGTTAGGTTAGGTTAGGTTAGGTTAGGTTAGGTTAGGTTAGGTTAGGTTAGGTTAGGTTAGGTTAGGTTAGGTTAGGTTAGGTTAGGTTAGGTTAGGTTAGGTTAGGTTAGGTTAGGTTAGGTTAGGTTAGGTTAGGTTAGGTTAGGTTAGGTTAGGTTAGGTTAGGTTAGGTTAGGTTAGGTTAGGTTAGGTTAGGTTAGGTTAGGTTAGGTTAGGTTAGGTTAGGTTAGGTTAGGTTAGGTTAGGTTAGGTTAGGTTAGGTTAGGTTAGGTTAGGTTAGGTTAGGTTAGGTTAGGTTAGGTTAGGTTAGGTTAGGTTAGGTTAGGTTAGGTTAGGTTAGGTTAGGTTAGGTTAGGTTAGGTTAGGTTAGGTTAGGTTAGGTTAGGTTAGGTTAGGTTAGGTTAGGTTAGGTTAGGTTAGGTTAGGTTAGGTTAGGTTAGGTTAGGTTAGGTTAGGTTAGGTTAGGTTAGGTTAGGTTAGGTTAGGTTAGGTTAGGTTAGGTTAGGTTAGGTTAGGTTAGGTTAGGTTAGGTTAGGTTAGGTTAGGTTAGGTTAGGTTAGGTTAGGTTAGGTTAGGTTGTTAGGTTAGGTTAGGTTAGGTTAGGTTAGGTTAGGTTAGGTTAGGTTAGGTTGGGTAA